>JAIUZE010070478.1:0-58089 GCA_022085475.1 Heliosperma pusillum
TTTGGTCAATCTCACCCAAACTCAAACTCCAATTGATATCTCTCAATGCATATGCGATATTCACGAGGATAACGTCGATGTTTTCGCAAGCCCCTCAAATTCTCCAATATGAGGCGGCTACGAAATTCTTTGACAATAAGCTTCAAAGGGGCCAAAAGGTTGGCCCACACGTACTGAAAATGGTTGAGCACTCGGACACCTTAGAGCGTCTAGGGTGCAAAATTCCGAAGCAATTGGTGGTGGGTAAGATCCTTCATTCACTCACACCTAAGTTCACCCAATTTAGGGTGAACTATAACATGAATGGCATGGACAAGAGTTTCCATGAACTCCATGCATTCCTCACCCAAGCGGAGAGGGACATGGAGGCTAGTGGGAGTGAACCCAAGGATGTTCTTTCCATGAAAATGAAGAACATTAACCTTGGGGTGAGGAAGGACAAGGGAAAGGGTAAGACTCTTTTCAAGAAATCCGGCAAGGGAAAGGCCAAGGTCTTTTATAAGGCCAAGCCCAAGGTCAACAAACACGCGGAGGCGTATTGCTATTATTGTAATGGCAAAGGGCATTGGAAACGCAATTGCCCCAAGTACTTGAAAGACAAGAAAGACGGTTTGTTGACAACTCAGGATAAAATTTCTTTCAATGCACTCTATATGGTACTATACCTTTTCTATTACATCTGCTTGGGTATTGATACCGTTTGGTCGTTTCACCTTTGTAATCATGTACAGGGGCTGAGGGACGTGCAAGCACTAGCCAAGGGTGACGTGGACCTGCGCATGGGAAATGGAGCTAAGGTAGCCGCAGTTTCCGTGGGCACCTACATTCTTCTTTTGCCTAATGGTTTAGATTTGTATTTAAATAATTGTTATTATGTACCAACTCTTACCAAGAACATTATCTCCATTTCCGTGTTAGACATGGAAGGATTTTCATTTTGCATTAAGAACAACTGTTGTACTTTTTCACTTAATGAAATGGTTTATGGCGAGACCATTTCTATTGGAGGTATTTATGTTTTAGATATTGCAAAAGAGGTCTATCATGTAGAAAACAAAAAGCTCAAAACAGGTGAACCTAATCAATCATACCTTTGGCATTGTCGTTTAGGGCACATAAACAAACGACGCATAAAGAGACTTGTTTCATCTAAAGTACTCAAACCATTCGATTACGAATCTTATGGTGTATGCGAATCTTGTCTTCTAGGCAAGATGACTCGTGCTCCTTTTACGGGAAAAGGGACACGAGCAATTGAAGTATTTAGGACTTAATCATACGGATGTATGCGGTCCCAATGACTATCCGAGCTAGAGGTTGTTTCACTTACTTGATCACTTTTAAACCGACCGACTTGAGTAGATATGGATATTTCTACTTGATGAGGCATAAAATGATGTTTGAAAATTCAAAGAAATTTCAAAATGAAGTATCAAACCATGAATAAAAAAGATTAAAACCCTACGGATCCGATCCGTGGTGGTGAATACTTGAACAATGAATTTGATTCACACCTAAAAGATTGTGGTATAGTATCATAATGGACTCCTCCTGGAACACCTCAATTAAACGGTGTGTCCGAAAGGAGAAATCGAACTTTATTAGATATGGTTCGATCTATGATGAGTCTAATAGAGCTTCCTGATTATTTTTGGGGTTTTGCTATCTTATCTGCAATATTTTCACTAAATCGAAGCCCGACTAAAGCGGCAAACAAGACTCCATATTAGATATGGACAGGAAAAGTTCCTTATTTGTCATTTATGAGAATTTGGGGATGCGAGGCTTTTGTTAAGAATAAGTCTGACGATAAACTCGCACCCAAATCTGAAAAATGTCTTTTTGTAGGATATCCAAAGGAATCACGTGCTTATTACTTCTACAATAAACACGAGGACAAAGTGTTTGTGTCTCGTGATGCAGTCTTTTTAGAAAATGATTTTATTTCTAAAAGACAGAGTGGGAGAAAATTTGAACTTGATGAAGTCCAAGAGCCACAAACCGAAAAGTACGACGAGGAAAACGTTCCCTCTTCGTCTGGTACGGTCATTATTCCTTTGGAACCTAGGAGGTCAAACAGAACTAGTCATCAACCTGATAGATACCTTGGCATTATAGAGGAAGGTGATGACTATAATTTGCTACTTTTATTGAAGTAACGAACCCACTACCTACAAAAGCATCCATTTTAGTCCCGACTCAAAGCTATGGCTTGGAGCATGCGATCCGAAATGGATTCTATTTATACAATCAAGTAGGGACTTGGTTTGATTTACCTAGAAAGGTACGACCTCGTCAGTGTAAGTGGATCTATAAGATCAAAAGTGGCATAGACAAACATAATGATGTTTATAAAGCTAGATTGGTGGCAAAAGGTTTCACCCAAGTTCATGGTCTTCACTATGACGAAACCTTCGCCCCAGTCGCCATGCTTCGATCCATAAGGATGATCTTAGCGGTTGCCGCATTTCATAATTATGAGATTTGGCAAATGGATGTCAAAACCGCCTTCTTGAATGGGATTCTAGAAGAGGAAGTGTACATGACACAACCTGAAGGTTTTGTGGATCCATCAAACCCTAAGAAGGTATGCAAACTTAATAGATCCATCTATGGTCTTAAGCAAGCACCGGAGTTTGAATCACATCGTTTCGATCATGTAATAAACAAAATGGTTTTCACTCGAAGTGTCGAGGAAACCGTGTTTATACATGAAGTTGGAGTGTGAGTTAAAGTAACTTTTTCTATTCTTAGTATGTAGATGACATACTACTCATTGGAATGATATTCCAATGCTCACTCTCATCTGTAAAGGAGTGGCTAGGAATCTTTAATCCAATGAAAGACTTAGGAGAGGCCCAACGCATCTTAGGTATTCGGATCTATAGGGATAGATCTAAAAGGATACTAGCATTAAGTCAAGAGACTTATATTGATAAGATTCTTGATCGGTTCAACATGAAAGACTCTAAGGGAGGCTTTATTCCAATGGGAAGTGGGATCACTTTGAGCAAGTCAGAGTGCCCTACGAAACCCGAGGAGATTGAACGCATGAAATTGATCCCTTACGCATCAGCTGTTGGATCAATCATGTATGCTATGATGTGCACTCGTCCCGCGTTGCATATGCCTTTGAGCATGACAAGTCTTTACCCAAGCAAATCCAGGTGGAGTCACTGTATAGCCCGTAAAGAACATCCTTAAGTACTTAAGAATGACTAAGGATCGTTCTTTAGTGTTTGGAGGCAAGGCTGAGTTACTTGTTTAAAGGGTTACACAGATGCCATTTTCCAAACAGATAGGGATGACATGAAATCCCAATCCGGCTACGTTTATATGATGAATGGAGGAGCTGTTTGATGGAAGAGTTTCAAGCAAAGCGTTACAGCGGATTCTACAACAGAAGCAGAGTACCTTGCAGCGTCTGAAGCTGCAAAGGAAGCTGTGTGGATTCGGCAATTTTTGGAAGGACTATCAGTAGTCCCTACTGTCAAAGATCCTATCACAATTTATTGTGATAACAGTGGGGCTATTTTTCAGGCACAAGAGCCCAAGTCTAGTAACAATTCTACATTACTTAGAAATCTCATGTAATTAGAGTTACGTGGACAGAAAGGAAATTGACATTTGTAAGGTTCGGACAGATGACAACATTGCTGATCCTTTAACCAAGCCTTTATCAAAGGCTAAGCATGATGGTTATGTCGTCACAATGGGATTGAGACGTGTGCCAGAATTCCTTTAGATTATGTAATATGTAATAATTGAATGTTGTATTAATCATTTCATATATGATAATGGCATTCATTATTCGAGTTTTATTTTAAACTCTTTTATCTAGTTTGACTAAATTTAATACTTTGTTTATCCGAATAGATTGTTGGACCTTATTCAAGTGAATAGGACGAACTTAGTATTTTGTCCCTAGTCACTCAATGAGGTGACGTCTCGAAATGACTAGATTGTAGGTCGATCGATGGTTGGTTCAGCACCATGGGGTCATGGAGATGACTGGTCGTTTACATAGACAGACTGTATGACACTCTGTCGGACAGTGACATTGTAGAGACCCTTAAATCAATTATTTGATGCCTGGTCGTGGCAGGGTCTTCTATCTTATTCCTATAAGTCGATTCTTTTGACTGGCAAACGTCTATCTGAGTCGGTGCAGTTTCCGATTGGTTTTGGTTGATGTTCTAGGTCATGCCGTAAAAGGAGGCCGATGGACTTCTTCTGGATCATTGTGATCTGCATCATACAGAGTAGATGGATCAACAGGAATTGTCCACCCACGTTGGGTAAAAACATCTTTAGGCCACTCGAGGAGAATTTACTGTAAATGCGTGGCCACGCTCGGAAAGAGATCTATGGTAGATTTTCCGGTCAGACAGTTACTCTCCCTATCGAGAAAACCACTCTAGATATTGTCAATCGCAAGTGCGACCTGAAAGACACCTTGCGTTAAGTGGGAGATGTGATAAAGAGACAAGAGATCGGTGCACGGCACACTGTGTCAGACAAGTGGGAGATTGTTGGAGTAGGTGTCCTCCACCGTATTGCGCCACATAATAACTCTTATTATGGAATATAATTGGGATATTTATTGATAATATATGATTAGTAGTTGATTTAATGTACAAATCAATAACGGTTGGCTTACTAGAAGTTTGCGTTATTGTCGTTTTGACGGCGTGATCAACTGATCCCTTTCGGGTCACAACCTAAAGATGAAATCCAAAAGTAACAATTATTTGTATACGATACAGTTAATTAGTACATTACATATATTCGATATGTACGAGAGTTAATTGTTAGAAATTGAGTTAAGAACTCAAATTCGATTAAACTTATTTTTCAATTATGCGATAATTGACTAATAAATTTATAACTTATTTTAATACGATTAAATAAGATTTAACTTAGTAATTAATCGTTAAATTACTAAATTAGTTGAGGTTTTGAGATAGAGGTAATTAGTTAATTATATTTACAAGGAGTTGTAAAATAAATTAACTAAGCATTGTGGGATCCATTATATATTGATATAATGGTAAAATATTACTTAAAATGTTAAGTACATATTATTTATTTAATTGAGTCATATAATTGTTATATGATCAAATTAACACTTAATTATACAAGATAATTAACCATATGATCAATAAGTATTTGTGAGACAAATATCAAAAATCAATATGGATCAAACTAGGCCATAATGGCCGGTTATATTGTAGTGAAAAAGGTGATGATTGTTGTTCTTGTTTACAATCTTTAGTTACTAATTGAAAGTGACATAACAAGTTGAAAATAATCATCACTTATACTACAACACTCCACCCTAATGCATGTGATTAAAATAAGAAAAATGAGAGCCTTGTAGAGCTCACCATGACTGGCCATATTGCCTATAAAAGGGCAATATGGTTGATCATTTTATTTGTTCATTCATGCTTGTTTTTTCCTTACTTCTCTCAAAAACTTATCTTCTCTCTAAAAACTCTCAAATACTAATATTTACTAAGTATTACTAGTGTAGTAATATAGTCATAATATTAGTAGTATAATATCTATCTTATTATCTAGTTAATAATAAGGGTAGATTATTTGGGTTCATCTTGGTGCAACTTGAAGGAGGTCTTCTAGTTTGGAGATTTCTTGTTCATCCATATTATTAGCTCAAGACCAACAAGAAGGTGTTCTTGTTGTGCCCATATTATTTCCATATCAATGTGAGGAAATTTCTTCTTTTATATAAATGTCTTTATATTTGCATGCATGTTACATAGATCATTAAATACTAAATTAACAAGTAATTTAGCAACTAATTAGAGGAGTCTAATTAAGGTCTATGGACTTTCATTATCATTTGGTAAGGCTTGTGACAATTCATTATCTATCTCGTTTAATTGAACTACATCGATGAATTAACGATAATTTTAATTGACACGGTCGAATATTTGATAAAATATGCATGTCATGTTATGGCGATTTGGCAATGCATGCAAACATATTAAATAACATGCAAGCATAACGATAAAAATCCTAGTATGACCTTTCCTAAAATAGAAAACCATATAATCTATTACAAATTCGGAAACCGACGCCTTTGGTCCCTTGAACTTCATAAGTACGCCTCCCAAGGTCACCGTCTCTCTCTCGGAACTCTTTTCCGAATGGCACCGTCTTTGGGAAACTCTTGTATTACAAATAATTACAAATTATATAAAAACATTACAATAATTTCCTATTATACATTTGTAAAATAAAATAATACAATAAAATTGATACGAGATAACATTAAATTACAACCGAATCAATATTCCCTTACATTTCGGGCAATATCGATTAAAACTAAGGCCATAGAAGGAATTGTAACACCCGGAAATGTACCCTATTTTTATAATGAAAATATTTTACGAATACTTTTCAGTAATTTTAAGTTTTAATTTAAAATTTATTATTCCGAGTCGAATTTAGAATTTCCGAGTTCGTATTTGGAATTTCCGAGAAATTCCATGAGATTTCCGCCTTAAGGCGAGTTTGACTTTTGGTTGACTTTTTCCTTACTTATACTCATACTCCTTAACCTATTTTCCTACTCAAACACAAACACCTTTCTTCCTTCATAAGAAATCCCAAACCCTTGCCTCCATCCATTTTTCAATCTTTGAATCATCATAACTCCTTCGTTACTCGATAGAATTCACGTAAGTTCGTCTCATTCTTCTTCCCTTGCCTTCCTCTATCCGTATTGATAATAAAATTACGGTCTTTCTCGCTTTTCAATCTTTCCGTCTTTCTCAAGATGAATTTCATTCATCTTTTATGATCTATTTGTAGGTGGTGACCTCCAAGATCCCGACAAAGACTATTACCTTATTGAAGAGGAGCTTGACGATTAGTAGAGACGCTTAAAGGTAACGGTGAAGGGTTACTCGATATCATTTACGTGTTTTATGTGATTTCTAGGATAGAAACCGTGTTTAGATTATGGTTAGTAAGCTTATGACTTGTGTTGTTGTTGATGGATGTTGTTTATTGAGTATTGATATGAGTATGAATGATTTATGATAATATTGGATGATAATTGAAATTGGTTCCTTAGGCAAAAACGGGATTTTAGTATGAATTGGACCCCAGCCGGTCGACCGGCAGCCGGTCAGACCACCGGCTGGGGCACCTGCTGTATATTTTGGCATTTTTACGTGATTTTGAAATATGAAGTTGGGCTCAGCCGGTCGACCGGCAGCCGGTCAGACCACCGGCTGAGACACCCCCTTCTTCCTATGTTTTTCAAATTGACCTTATGATCCCAGCCGGTCGACCTGACCGGCTGGGACACACTGCATTTTCAAGTTGGTTTTCGTATTGACTTGTGGCCTGAGTCGGTGGACCGGCAGCCGGTCAGCTTGACCGGCTGGCACCTGCTGGACTTTGTTTGTATTTCTTGTTTACGATCTAAATTATAATAATTCGCATGATTCGTTTATCGTATAATTTTACGTAGGGTCTTATAATATTCATGTTTTGGGTATATGATATTTCATTTGCTTGTATCACATGTTTTGTGACGGTTTTTGATATGTCCCACTTTGAGTCGGTTTTTACAAATGATATGGTTTGAGCACTATTTTGTCTTGTGCTTTGTACTCTCATTTCCTTGGCTACATTCCCGTTCGTAAGGCTGGAATGTCGGAACGGAGAGGTATCCTACTGCTTAAATGCATGTGTTAGTGGGCATACGACGACGTTGTTGGGAGTTGAACGCTATGCGTTGATCGACCCGGCCGTCAAATGTTGTGTACTTGCGAGGTTGTGTTATTTGCATGTAGCGTAACGCTTGTTATGAGGCTTGACTCTTTTCCTCCGCCTCTTCGTGAAGTGGATCTACCGATTTTGGGGTACTACTCGGCGTCTAGTGTAAGACCGAGTCTTGGATGCGAACCTTGTATCGAATGTCCGATCGGAAAACGTTAATATCCAGATCCTGGCCCAGGTTAGACTAGACAGTCTTTTATAAATCGTCCGTGCTACCATGAGGAATTAGTCTACATATACGAAATGAATTGAATCGTGTATGAGTTCAGGGAAATGTTTATCCCGTGGATGCCTGTTAATCATACTTGCCATGTACACGATGCTAGTGCGTTTCATTTACCGTGAGAGTTGTCGTCTTGTGTCGTCTTGGAATGCGTGATTTCATGATATTGTTCATGGTCATTGCATGATTGGGCACCGTCAATGTCTTGGTTCGTGAATGGATGATAATATGTTGGATTTATTGTGATCATCGCATGACTTGACTTGGTTTTTCTGTCGAGTCTCAATCTTATCAAACTTATACCGCTAACGGTGAGATGCAAGCCCTAGTGAGCGTATTCGGTTGCCTAAGAGTGCGTTCCCCGAGTCTTTGAATATCATGATGGATTCGGATTGGTGCCTCTTATGTTCTTATCATTATCTATAGAATTGCCTATCTATTCTTATCGCAACTCACCTGTATGTATATATATGCATGCTTTACTTTTGTATTTCCTTATATGTACGTTTAATGTGATATGGCTGGGAGACCCCGGAGTTACTCCCCACTGACTGTGGCGTTCATGTTTTTCATGAATGAACAGGTTGCTTGCTTGGATGCCTTTTTGGATATGATATTTTGGGGTTCGGGTGTGAGCTAGCGGGCGTTGTCCCTGGAAGTTTTCACCTCTAGACGATATTAGCTAGTTTGCTAAACACTTGTTCTTTGCTAACATTTTAAGAGACCCCGTCTCTTTGTTGTATTTCCGCATTTAGTTTGTAATATTTTGACACTCCTCGTTTTATTTAACTTGCATGTATAAAAGTTTTTAAAAACTACCTATTTCCGCTATATAATTCACATGCTTGTATGTTTTATATTTCCGCATTCGCGAGGGTTGTCACAGGAATAAATTACATAAACCAAAATATGACATTCATAATTTTAAAATATGACATTCATAAATAAAAATGAAGATTATACTATGTATAACACTAGCTCATATTTAATGCCAAATCGCCCTAAATAACGGTTCATATCATATATAACCCGATTTTACGGAAATGCGTGATAATAACATTTTAAAATCACGAAACGATACTTAAATCATATTTAAGTCCAAGTTAGTTATCCCAACCTATTTAGGACTCAAAAATTAGTCATCACTCAATTTTTGACAATAATTCAACTTTTTGTTATATATTGCTCAAAATTAGACTTTAAAATCATATTTTAATCAAATAAATCCAAATTTAATTACAATAATTTCAAAATTTGAATTTTAAATTTTTGTACATTCTGGAACATTTTCATGACACTCATAAAGTAAAAAAAACAAGGTTAAAATTTTTGAATTGGTTTTAAGAAAAATCGGTTGCGCTTTATCGGTTTTATCAAATAAAATACATACTGCATGTGAAAATTAATCAAATTAAATTTTAAAAAATTTATCTGAAATGTGGATTATTTATGCAACCATGAAAAAGTTTCTCATGACTTGAAATTTATTTTAGCTATATTTGCTAAATAAGTCACTATTTACGCAAGTTTTACATTAAAACTTCATAAATCATGCTAGACAAATCATATAAGTCTGAAAGTTTTCAGTATGACAAGAAAATCTGCATATGACAACATATTAAAATTTCATGTTGAGATTCAAAGCGGAAGTATTTTTAACCATTTGACTTTTATTTATATCATTTTATGATATAAAAATCATAAATCATGAGAAATAAGTCCACACGAAATTTTACATACAGTAAGTAAAATGCATGTGTGATATGGTGTAAAACTTTCACGGTCAGAAAATAAATCTAACTATTTTTTAGCATTTTAAACATCATTTTACTCATTAAAATATATTAAAAACACTAAAAATCATATTTGAGCAATATAAATTTTCATAAATCATGAAAATGACCTAAAATCATATTAGGACCAGAATATATTGACATGCAAGTGACTTTGTGATTTTATCTTATAAAACACAAATTACTGTTTTTCTTTAAGTTACATTAACTCGAAAAAACTATAAATCGATTATGCATGCAACAACCAAAGCTCTTGATACCGCTTGTAAGTTTCTTAAATTCAATATTAGACATTTCTAATATCATATTATAAATAGTTTACTCTTAAACTATAAGGAACTTATGCATGTACAACTAAAATACAAAGAAAGAAGAAGACATTGTTCCTTACATTGATTTGAACGGATTTTGTGCACAAAATAGGACTCCTTCCTACTTTGTTCTTGAGCTTACAATATTAGGGATGAACTTCCAAGTTCTTAGTATAAGAACACTCCTATTAGTAGCACCCAAGATAATCCCAAATCTCTACAATATTATTACTATGAGTAATATAATAGTAGCCCTTAATATATATTTCTAATAACTCTTATTACTACCCTTAGTAATTTTATTAGAAATTTTATGAACTCAAGTTGTAGGAAAAACTTCTCAAGTTGCTTCTAGTGTGAGATAATGATTTTAAGATATATAAGCATGTATATTAACTTATGTGATGAATTAGAACAAATAAGGAGAAAACATCTCCTTATTATGAAGAGCATGACCGCCCATCATGGTGCATGGGGAAGGGTGAGCATGCATTTGTCTTCACAATGCATTAGAGTAGGGCTAGGCTTAGGTAGGTAATTATTTTGTTTAATTCTTAATTAGAACAACCATAATTACCTAAATCCTACCCTATTACCCACCAAAAACCGGTGCACCATGTATAAAATGGGTGTCCATTTTATCTTTGTAATTTGTCATTTGTCACACATGTGACATGTGACATGTAACATGTAATTTAGCTTATAAATGTGCATTTAACTAATTTAAATGCAATTTCATAACAAATAAATTAGACTTAACATTTTAAGTCATATTTTATAATTACATGTAAGTAAAAGGGGTCATCTCATATTTGGTTAATATAACCTACAAAAATTTGTAATTATAATCAACCAATTTTGCTTATCTCAAATGTTTCATAAAAATAATGCATTCTTAGTAATATAACAATTAAATTACTAAAATGAATCTTATTTAATCATATTACAATAAGATATATTTCTCACTTACAATATAAACTTTTTTCAATTTAAGGGATTAATTAATCTGTATCAGTATACAATTAATTAATGTACATGATTAGGGGATTCTCCTTTAGGTGTGACCTCAAGGGATCAACTGATCATTACCATCATACGATAGTAACGTCAAACTCAATTGAGGCAATCATTACCGATTTATGTTGACCAGTTGACTATAATATTCATCATCTCTTTGCATTCTTATTATTGAGATTTAATTATTTGATCGCACTATTGTTGAGGACATTTACTCCAACAGGATGACGGTTTCCTTTACTCGTAAATTGTTATTATCATAATGCTATTCTCACATCCGGCATAATATATATGTTTGCATGATGACACATGATTATATGCTTGTTTATTTGTGTTTTGATGTCATATGGCTGAGAGAACCCTGAGTTACTCACTACCCACTGACTGTGGCATTCATGTTTCATAAATGAACAGGTTGCTGATTGGTGTTGCATGGGGTCGTGACGAGTGAGCTAGCGAGCATTGTACTTACAGCGATTTACCCTTAGTGTTGTAGTTTACATTAGTTGCTATCTTATTTGTGTTTTTATCAAGGGATCGGGATCCCTTGCATTTTCTTAAGTATCATTTGTAGAATCGATTTATCAAAGTAAGCTTTGGTTTTTATTATAATAGTGATATTTGCGATTTTGTCTTTAAAGTTTTTAAAATCTCATATTTTCCGCTACAAATCTATGTATTTACTTTATTGCTAAATCGCGGGGTGTCACAGTTGGTATCAGAGTTATAACGCTCCCGACGCATATTCGTGCACCTCAACCTTAAATAACTTAACCAATGAATAATGAACGAGAGATGGGTAGACTTAAGGACCTAAGGTGGTAGTCTTTAGTGTACATGATTTTTGTTAGGCTCTAACTTGTTTGTTGATTGTGTTGAGTGATGTTATCCTTGTTTGTATCTACCGCCTTGAAGTGGATCATGTGTTAGCTAGAAGAAGTATCCTTTGCCGAAGATTGAAGGTTGACAAGCCTAATTGAAGTGTGTTTCAACCTCATCGATGATTTTTCTTATCTATGGTTTACCAATTACCCCAATTCTTTCGTGCTTTTATCTGTCAATTGTTCGCACAAGTCGTTGGAGTATAGTAGTATACCGGTATCTATGAAGATATTATTAGGAAATATTGTGCTATGGTAAATATTGTTATTAGGAATTATTGTGATGTATCTTAGAAATAGAATTACCTTATTATTAGGAAAGTAGATTACTATATATACTCATGTACCATGTTCAATCGATAGGATGAATTAATAGAATTAATATTCTACCAAATCTTTTATGGTATAAGAGCTAAGGTTTTCAAAAAAAAAAAAAAAAAAAAAGGGTGAGGCAGCAAGAAGAACGACACAGCAATGTCGAAGAAGACAATATCACAATCGTCACCATTGTTCTTGCATCAATCCGATAATCCGGGTATCATGCTAACCCAGACTATCTTTAATGGAGACAATTATGACAATTGGGTTGAGGCTGTAAGAGTCGGCCTTGATTCCAAAAACAAATTAGCTTTCCTTGATGGAGGTGTTGAAGAACCAGAGAAGGGCGATGGTGATGAAGGAATAGAACACGTAGCATGGAGACAGTGCATTGCTATGATCAAGGCATGGTTACGAAACGTAATCAATGAAAAATTACATTCAAGTATCTCTTTCTCAGCCACCGTGATAGAGATATGGGAAGAATTGAAGGAGCGCTATGCGGCAGGGAACGCTCCACGCGTGCATCAACTCAAAGCCGAGTTGAATGATTTAAAGCAGGGACAGTTGTCTGTAGTTGAGTACTACACCAAATTGAAGGTGGTCTGGGATGAGTTAGCCAATTACACCAAGGTACCAAAGTGCACTTGTGGAGCGGCGCCGGCATATCAAAAGGAGAAAGAAGAAGAAAGGGCACACCAATTCCTCATGGGGTTGAATGATGCAACGTATGGAACGCTTCGTAGTAATATTTTGATGGAAGAACCGATACCGTCAATGAGCAAAATTTACGGTATCATATTACGAGAAGAACGCCACAAGGCCATCGTGCGTGGTAAGGAGGAGCGGAGCAGTGAGGCTGCTTTTGCGGCCAGGCAAGGTCAGACCCCGGCGAGATGAGGGCGCCAACCATGGCAGCCGAGATACAATGATAATGGCATGGATGAAGATGAAAATCGATGCACTTATTGTCGCAAGTGGGGACATACGGAGGATGATTGCTGGAGCAAGAACGGGCCTCCATCGCACATTGGCAGAGGCCGTGGTCGAGGACGGTTTGGCCGTGGAGGAGGTAGGTTCGCCGGTCGAGGCGATGGGCATGGACAGCGACCAAATCAGACAGCCAACGCTGTCAGCACCACTGGTCAGACGACAGGGGGAGAATCGAAGAGCGCTGGAGTTGAAGGTGCTGACACGGGTTTGACAAAAGATGAAATTCTTTCCTTAAGAGCTTTCTTGAAGCCGGGTAAAGATGATGTTGAGATGAGTTCAGGTAATTATAGTAATTGTTGGATACTAGATACAGGAGCCTCACATCACATGACGGGCCAGAAGAATTTTCTTAGAAACATTCGTACCACGTTACCGTCGAATGTAGGCATGCCAGACGGTGTACAAACAATAGCAGATAAACATGGAGAAGTTGAAATTGGAGATTTATGTCTTAAAGATGTTTTATTTGTGCCAACTTTGACATGTAATTTGATTTCTGTGCAACAATTAATTAGAGAAAAAGATTGCATAGTAACATTACATTCTGGTTTTTGTATATTGCAGGACCGTTCTACGATGAAGATGATTGGGGCCGGTGAGCAACGGGACGGTGTTTATTATTACAAAGAAAGGCCTAGTGTGGATGGAGCATGTCGAGTTGATACAAATAATGAGGTGCGACTATGGCATAAGAGATTAGGACACCCTTCAAATAAAGTTTTATTTAGTGCTTCTAATTTGGTAGGAAAGAATTTATCTTGGAATAAAAGTGATGTTTGTGATTCTTGTAGTAGGGCCAAACAAACTCGTTCATCTTTTGTTCGTAATAATAAGAAAGCTATGAATATTTTTGATTTAGTGCATTGTGATATTTGGGGTCCCTACAAGACGAATTCCTTGAGCGGTGCTCATTATTTTCTTACCATTGTGGATGATTGTAGTCGGGCAGTATGGTTGCATTTAATGACTGAGAAAAGTGAGGCAGGAAAATTGTTAATTAACTTTTGCAAAATGGTTAAGCGACAATTTGATAAGGATGTTAAAGTGATTCAAAGTGATAATGGATATGAGTTTGATTCAGTTATTACTAATGCATATTATAGTGAGAATGGTATTATCCATCAGACTAGTAATGTGGACACACCTGAGCAGAATGGTAGAGTTGAAAGGAAGCACCGTAATATATTAGAGAGAGCTAGGGCATTACGGTTTGAGGCAGGCTTACCCATTGAGTTTTGGGGAGAGTGTGTGTTGACGGCTGCGTATCTAATTAATAGGACACCCACACCCTTACTTGATGGGAAAACGCCGTATGAAGTGTTGTTTGGAAAACAGCCAGGGTTAGGTAATTTACGGGTTTTTGGCTCCTTGTGTTATGCACACAACAAACGAAGACCAAAAGACAAATTTGGTGAAAGGGGGCGGCGTTGTGTGTTTCTAGGATACCCGAATCGAAAGAAAGGTTGGCGTGTGTATGATTTGGAGACACAAGAAGTTTTTGTCTCACGTGATGTAGTGTTCCATGAGCAAAATATCCCGTTTCTTCCAACTACGAGGAGACAAGATGGAATAGAGATTGGAACACAAACTGGTAATGGTTATGGCGAGGTAGAATCCTTTGAGAGTGACGTAGATGGTGAGCATGATACGCCCACTATGGCAAGAAATGCCACGGCTGCTGGTGATACGAACACAGCCGAAACAGAGGGAGGAAATGGGGAGGACGCGGTCGTTCGAACAGGGGACAAACAGCAGCAGTTGGGCAGAGGCGCAAGGGAGAAGTCGGAGCCATTTTGGAGGAAAGATTATGTTTGTGATCATGTATGTGGGTCGGCCAATGTAATAAACACCGCACTTGTTGTAACCCGTGTTTCTTCATCTTCTTCGCGGAAAGGTACGCGATATCCTTTGCCTGATAGTGTTACTTGTTATCCTTCGTTTTCTAATATGCACAGGAAGTTCGTGGGAAACGTAATGGCGACGGAGGAGCCGCGAAATTATGTTATTGCGTCAAAGGATGTGAGGTGGCATGAAGCTATGGGAAAGGAGATTAAGGCTTTAGAAGCAAACCGGACCTGGGAGATCGTAGACTTACCAAAGAATAAGAAGGCCATTGGTTGTAAATGGGTTTATAAGATAAAGTTTAATGCCGATGGCAGTATTGAGCGTTATAAAGCAAGATTGGTTGCACAAGGATACACACAAATAGAAGGTATTGATTTTCATGAAACATTTGCGCCAGTAGCAAAAATGGTAAGTGTTCGCTGTTTGCTTCACATAGCTGTTAATAAAGGATGGATAATGTATCAGTTGGATGTGAATAATGCATTTTTACATGGCGATTTAAATGAGGAGGTTTATATGTGAATGCCACCAGGCATGGAAGTATCACATCATGGGAAGGTGTGTCGGTTGTTAAAGTCATTGTATGGATTACGACAAGCTTCGAGAATGTGGTTTACTAAATTGGCTGAGTCATTGAAAGCTTATGGTTTTATTCAGTCCTTGGCAGATTATTCTTTGTTCACATTCAATACAGGAGGAGTTTTTCTTGCTGTGTTGGTTTATGTAGACGACATGATTTTGGTCGGAAATACGGAGGACGAGTGTGTGAAGTTTAAGGGTTTTCTTGATCGAAAGTTTGGTATAAAAGACCTGGGCAAGTTAAAATATTTCTTAGGAATAGAGGTGGCTCATGGGAAGAGAGGATTATTTCTCAATCAGCGGAAATATGCGATGGACATTGTGACGGAAGTCGGCATGGCAGGAGCGAAACCGGCGGCTTTTCCCATGGACCAGCATCATAAGTTGGCCGAGGCAGGAGGAGCAAGTTTGGATGATGCGGCCAAGTATAGAAGGTTAGTGGGTCGGTTAGTTTATTTGACTATTACGCGACCCGAGTTAGCATATTCGGTACACGTTTTATCACAGTTCATGCATGATCCGAAGCGAGACCATTGGGATGCAGCTTTGCGAGTCGTACGTTTTGTTAAAGGGACGTTATCGAGAGGACTAGTGATAGCACGGAGTAGCAGCCTTGAGTTGAAAGGTTATACGGATTCGGACTGGGGACGGTGTCCATTGACACGTCGTTCCATAACGGGATATTTTGTTACCTTTGTAGGTACTCCGGTCTCATGGAAGACGAAAAAGCAAGCAACGGTGTCCAAGTCTTCAGCAGAAGCGGAGTATAGAGCTATGGCAATGTTGACAAGCGAGTTGGTTTGGCTAAAGGTTTTGTTAGCCTCGTTGGGCGTTCACCACATGCGACCCATGAGAGTTTTTTGTGATAATCAGGCTGCTATGCATATTGCCAAGAATCCGGTTTTTCATGAGCGGACAAAGCATATTGAGATTGACTGTCATTTTGTCCGTCAATACTTAATGAATGGAACCATTGCTACTTCGTATGTGCGCACTCAAGATCAACCAGCTGATATATTTACGAAAGCATTGGGGCGAGATCATTTTCACCGATTATTGGACAAGTTAGGAAGTCACGATCCTACACTTCCAACTTGAGGGGGAGTATGAAGATATTATTAGGAAATATTGTGGTATGGTAAATATTGTTATTAGGAATTATTGTGATGTATCTTAGAAATAGAATTACCTTATTATTAGGAAAGTAGATTACTATATATACTCATGTACCATGTTCAATCGATAGGACGAATTAATAGAATTAATATTCTACCAAATCTTTTAGTATCATTTAGTTATGCCCACAAGCTATTATCAATATATGCCCATAAGCTATTATCAATGTCTATTTTTCCATATGTGATGCTTTGATGATGTAGGCAATTAGTATAATATGTCGTTTGACTTTGTTTTCATCTGATTTGTGAGTAAATCAAACACCTTTAACTCTTCAATCTTAGGTCATTGTAGATTTTTATCTATTTGTTTAATTTCCATTCAAGGTTATATGTATTGCTAACACGTACTGACGGAATAAGGGATGATTGGAGTTAGGTCGGCCAGAGCAACCTCGGCCGACGACTAAACTGATGAAGCAAGGGGTGTTGGACGGAGGCGGTGTTGGTGGTGAAGGGAGAAAAAAAATCATTTGGGTGAAGGAATAAAAAAAATAGAAGGGTAAATTTGTAAAAGTCGTATGTGAAAGAGTAGAAACCGTATGTGAAAATGCACGTCTCTAATTACAATGCAACATAATATATGCGATAATTAATTAGTTCATATGACAGTAAAACATCACACAAAAATCTAATTGTCTTAGTTGGAGTCAAAAAAAATTAATTACCCAGAACCCTTAATTACTTAAATTGAATTATTCAAGTTGGAGACTATACCATGTAAAAGGGAAAGAAGAATGACAGATGGGGCGATGCACTTATAACAATAGATTATTTGTTGCGGTTGTAAATTAATACTAAAGAACCGCCACAATAGTTATTTAGCGTTGTTGGTCTTATATACTCCGTACAGGTGTTGCAAAAACCTCTTCACAAAAGTAACACTCATTAACATACCCACAAAAGCCTTACAATGGCGGTTTTTGAATTAATCCGCCAGAACACGTCGGTTCTCTATTAAAACAGGTACAAATAGTTTTTTAACTACTATTCCAAGATAACACTGTCACAATAGGAGGTTTTTTCTACTAGTGCGAAAAATATCACAACTAATACAGGAAACAAAGACGTTAACTTGATTGGTCAGACGTTGGAAATGGATGTCTGGCCATGGCTGGATATTCAATTCTATGTTTGGCCATGGTCTGGACATCCAATTCCATGCCTGACTATTGTTTAGACATTGTGTTTAATGTCTGACCATGGTACCGATATTTTTTGTTTTTATAACCTCGTTTAATAACATTTTAGGTTTGTGGATCATGATTTACTAATATATGTTAAATATTTAATGTCGAATTAACGTCCTATTTGCATTGAACAAGACTCATTCGAGGATTTTGATAATAATAACAATTATTACAATCCATTCTTTGAGACGACACTGGATTTTGCTACCCGTGATCATGCCTTTAATTAGGCGAAGAAAATTGCAATTGAACATGATTTTGTTTTGGTTAAAGCAAATAATGGGGCAAAAAACAGAAAATGGGACGGGTTGTTGACTTCTTACTTTCGATGTTCAAGGCATGGTTGACCTCCTCCAATCGATGATCCCGAGAAGCGACGTTGATCAAATAAGTGTGGTTGCAGAACTCAGCTTTCAAAGAAATTAGTTTAACTTTAATCGGTAAGATGATTGGACTAGTCAACTGAAAACTTTAATAAAGTTCTGACTGATTGGACAACTCAAATGACAACTTTAATCATTACTTACAAACTTGAAAATATTACAACAATTTTTGCAGATTACAACTTAATAATTAAAACTAAACAACAGCTTCTTATTAATAAGAACTAAATAAACTACGAGTAACTCCTCCTCTTACTACACTTAATCAGATAAGCAAAACACTTAATCGGTTGAATATCCTTCGGATGAAGAACCATTAGGCCTATAAAACACTTCCTCTTCGTGAGTTAAATACATTTCATAGGTGTTAAGACTCTTAAAAGGCCCCAGGAACATCCGGACGTCCCTCGAACATAGAGAGTGTAAGGTCCTACATGGAACGGTTGTCAAACACCTCTTGAACAGTTCAACTATCTCCAACCACACTATTTCCCACTCACTTTGCTTCAGGATGACACTTTCTGTATACAAAATTAAACGTCATAATTCATAAGACAGTCGAATAGTAAGGGAAACTCGATAACTAATTTATTAATTTTATTTTGATAATAATTCACTAGTTGTACGTTAGTCATTACCATTATTTAAGTAAAGGATAAGAGAGGTAATGTATTTTAAGAGTAGAGAAAAGATAGTGAGTTGTTTGAAAAACTTGTGCTGGGTGAAAGGTTTAAATAGAGGAAATGCTAGGGTTTCCATGTTGTGGCCAATGGAAAAAAAAGGATAAGTCAATACTACATAAAAAAAACTAATAAAATAAAAAATAAAAGATAAGTCAATACTACCTCGGGAACCATAATGCTCTTTCCTCGATCTCCTATCTGCATAAGACAATTTAAAACGTTGAAATTAGCGGTAATAATGTTCCTAAAACATATTTTCATCCAACAAATTAATTTAATCAACTTAATTAACAAATTGTAAAAAAAATTTCAAAGAAACCATGGACGGACTTTTAATAAAAAAAATCCAAACCATGGGCGATTTTTTTTCCTGGAAATCCCACCATGGTGGGATGAAGAAACTGGAATCCCACCATTGTGGAACGTCCAAACTACAAGTTCAGCCATGTTTGGACGCCCAGTTTCTTCACCCCACCAGAAGTGGGAAAAAATCGCCCATGGTTGGACGTTCAAACCACACGTCCCAACCATGGGGGATTTTTTTCTCTAAATCTCACCATGGTGAAGGAAAATCTTGAAATAAAAAAAACATTTCGTGACTTTGGTTTCTTTTTAGAAACTATTAACACAAATCTAAACAATAAACAACAACACATTAACAACAACACATAAACAACAACGAACAACAAATCTACTACTTAAAAAATCAAATATGTGGGAATAAAATCTAACAACAAAGAATAAAAAAAATCATAAACAACAAAAACCAACAACAAATCTATGGTTTAACCAACCCACAACAACAAGAAATTAACAACAAATCTAAAAGGAAAATTAATTAACAAAAACTAAAATGAAATAGGGAAATATGACATACCGGAATAGGGCCGGCGGCAGGGTGGCGGCGGAGGCAGGCGGCGGCAGTGGCGGCATGGGTGGTGGCTGTGGCGGTGGTGGAAGTGAGATTGATGGGATTGAGTTTTGAGTGTTTAGTTTGATAGAGTATTAGTGTAGAGAGAGAGAGGGGTAAGGGCAAGAGGCGTCTTTTTAATGAAAAGCGTCGTCGATGTTTTCTAAAACGTCGTCGATGTTTTCTAAATCACCGTCGATGTTTTACGATCCGGAAATTAATCATTATGTGCATTACTTGGATGTTGGATTGAAATTTTGCTGTGCACTGTGTAGCTACTGAAATGCTACTCCAGGAATAACATTTAAGCAGCTACGTAGTGGAATTTTGTTTTAATATATACCGAAAAACGGTAACGGCTCAACATAAACCGTTGTAAATATAATTAAGACAACGGTTATCTTTGAAAGAAAATCGGTTGACATATTTTCCCTCCAATGCTAATTAAATTTGGTACCAAATTTTAAAATATCGTGCAACAACTGTTGTTATATTTAAATATTTTACAACGGCTTTTATAAAACAAAACCGTTGTAATATTTTTCTCTCCAAATAATAAAATTAGGGTTTAGGAACCGTTGTCATATATGAGATTGACATTTGGAGTTGTTTAGGAGCATGAAGAGTTGTTTAATTAAATTGTAATAGAACCTAATTTTCATCGTAATCGAGATATTAGTGATTTCGTGAATGCGAATTTGTTGCTGCGGTGCAATGAGGTAAATGTAGTACCAATTCTTTGCTTTTAAACCTTTTGGAATGATATGGAGTATTATAGTGACACTAGTATAGCGCGTAGTGCAGAGAGTCAGGAATATTTCATATTAATTTAGCGTACTCCGTTAGGATGCAGTGGCGCCGCCGAATTCAAACTTAGGATGTATACATCACAAATGAATAAAAATAAATACATCCTAATGGAATAGAGGAAGAAAGAGCAAGGTACGTACCACGATTATTCCCAAAAGAAAATTAGTGACGTTACTATATGAATGGATATTGTCATTTGCGACATGAACATAGAACTTAATATTCATATATTAGAAAACAGGGTCAAAACATGTAATTTATTTGAATAAGAAAAACGTGTAATAATTTTTAGCGTGACTAACAATAACAATGGCAAACAGATTTAGCACCATATGATTTGCATTTGCCTCCTTTTTCACAATCGTTTATACAATAATCCCAACATTTGCCACCAGCTTCAGGATTATCATCTTTTCCTGCTATGCAACTTCCTTGATCCCAATGATCTTGGCAGCATTTATCTCCATAGACTAAATTATTGCCAATCCCTGCATTCATGAGTGTATTTTTCATATTAATATAACCGATGCGGTCATAACGCCACTCGAAATTGTACAAGTCACTCAATACGCACGTCGAAGAAATTGAAATATTAAATTAATGATCTCTTATATTAAGTACTCCCTAAAATAGTACTATGTACGTTCTATTATTGCCATCATCTATTTTTATTAAGTTAGATAGCACGAGTAAATGACCACTGATATTCTCTTTATTTCTTCGATTTCTTACACTTTTAAAGTGACACATTACTTAAATAAATTAATAGATATACAAAAGTAAGGAGATGAATTAAATCCATATGAGAAAAGTAAAAAACCAAAAAATATATAATTGAAAAAAATCGAATGAAATTAACCAGAAAGAAAAATAGAAGAAGAAAGAAATCAATGAAAACGAGGAAGTATAGATTATTATGATACACTTTTATAAGAAACAATTGATGTGCATAATTTTTACATGCATGCATTGCCCATATTGTAGTTATCTACGACCTACAATGGATTCATATACACGTAACTATTATGAAGTGCGTTGTCTCAATAAGAATATAATGTCATAATTTCTATAATCTTAATTTTGTCGAACATTTTACTTAAACTTAAGTAGTAGCGCATAAAAACTTAAATAATAAAAGAGTACATATATTAATATATCTAACCCAAGAAAAAGATCAAGCCAATAACGAAAGTAATAATCATCTTTCCCATCACCGAATAAATTTGTTTATAAGATTTTTTTTTCTTTTACTATTCAATAGACAATTTTATATCTCGAATTGAATATATATTGAAAAGGACTAAGGTAATACTTCAATGTGAGAAACAAAATGGTGTATATATAAGTGTATATTATACATGTTCGTGTAACCTTGATCAATCTAATCTTTGTGAGATCAAGCAAAGGTAGAAACAAAATAATACCTCATAAATGCTTAATGTTTTCCCTAATGTATCATCATAATTATTAGAAGAGATTATCTTAGTGTTCAAAATATATGGTTGACATCCTACAATAAGGCAGATTTAGTTCATAATTCTACTGATAGACAAATCTTCTCCATTTATCTACACTTAATACCATTTTTTTCATAATCACAATAAACATGCCTTTTTTTTGGATGACAAGGAGACTCAGTAATCACTAACTTTTTATCAAGTGCGTATTAGATAAAAACGCTGATATAGGTTATAGCCTAAAAAGTGCGCATATCATATCAACCAAAAATGACATGTTCACTCAACGACATCTTCAGCTTTAATAATATTAACATGAATCTATATTATATTACTTTGAAACAGCAACTTAACATGCATGCATGATAGTGGGGGACTTAATATTAACCTTTGAGGCTAATACTTTGGTCTCAATCATCTATTTAAACTTTTCTTTAAGGATGACTTTATACCTTAACTGGCTTAATACACTCCAAAGGCGCATGAACATATATAAAAAATTTATATAAGTTCTAAAATGATTTTATTAGTGAATGTACGACGATTTTTTATAAACGATATATTTTATTAGAAGAATTCTAGAGAACATAGTCATCTTTATTTTACGATTTGTACTATAAACCTAGATTGATACGTGGTTGCTGTCTTAAAAAAAAATCGGAGAAGTGGTTTTTCAACCAGATTCCTTAAATAGAATAAAGTATTTAACTTATTATTACGTGCCAATAGATAAAATAAAAGCTGGTCATATGTTTGTAACAATTTACATCGCTTATAAATGTTTGTATCTAAAATAATATTACTTTGCTGAGAATCATATTTTAAATTTATGGTGAAAAAAATGAAAATCAATAAATGTAAGTGCGTATAGTAAGGACTAAGAAGCACAAACAAATTTAAACAAGGTTTACAATCGGTTCCGATTTACTGGAGTCACTTAGACTTAAATGCATTTTACAACTCAAGGTATCACGCGAATATTCTCACTGTGACAACCCTCGCGATAGAGGAAAATAAACATACAAGCATGCGATTTAAATAGCGAAAAATGCAAGATTTTCGAAACTTTTACATGCCAAAAGAAGGTACGAGGAATGTCAAGAAAAGTACAAACTAAAGCATAAAGTACTACAAGGAGACGTGTCTCTCAAAACGTAGTCAACGTAAAATAGAGTCTAGCGAACCAGCTAAATCGTCATGGGGGAGAATCGATAAGGGCCGACGCCCGCTAGCTCACACCCGAACCCCAAAAGATCCTAGCATGCAGCCTGTTCATTCATGAAACATGAACGCCACAATCAATGGGGAGTAACTCCGGCTTCTCCTAGCCATATCACAAGTAAACATACATAAACGATAATAAACATGTAGAAGCATACATATATATACGTGAGTCACGAGAAGTACAAATATACATTTCAATATAATAAGATATAGGCACCTACATGGAATACCAAATTGTAAGCATCAGATTATGGACAGACTCGGGGAAGACACCCTTAGGCAACTACATACTCACTAGGGCTTACATCTCACCGTTAGTAGCATATACTTGATAAGGTAGAGACTCGAAATACAAACCACGCCAAGTCATCCAAGGGTCACAAATAATCAACATATAAATATCCATCCAAACGTACGATTATAGTAACATAACTCTCACGGTTAATGACACGCACTAGCATCATGTACAATAGCAAGACAAGTCAATGAAAGTCCACGGGATAAGACGTTTCCCTGAACCGTATACGATAAGACGTTTCGTATACTCATAACCTAGACAAACATGTTCACGGGATAAGACGTTTCCCGGAACTGTATACGATAAGACTTTTCGTATACTCGAGACTTAGACAAACATGTCCGCGGGGTAAAACCTTCCCCGGAATCGTGTACGATAAGACGTTTCGCACACACAAAACTCTAATCCACCCGATAGGACGACGATAATAATATGGTCCTAGTCTAAACCTGGCCAGACTCTCGGAATAAGACTTTTCCCGATTCGACATGTGGTATGACGTTCCATAT
The DNA here is from genome assembly GCA_022085475.1 of Heliosperma pusillum. NCBI lineage: Eukaryota > Viridiplantae > Streptophyta > Magnoliopsida > Caryophyllales > Caryophyllaceae > Heliosperma > Heliosperma pusillum. The sequence continues at coordinate 24,418 of JAIUZE010070478.1, forward strand.
CCACGACTCGATCATACAAAGACGTCGAGTACCCCAAATTCGGCTAAACCACACGAAAGAGGCAGAAAGAGATCTATAGTCAAAAGTCAAGCTAGTACGATACATGTAATGACACCACCTCGCAAGGATACAACATTTGACGGCCGGTTCGATAAACGCATTGCGTTCACCTCCTAACAACGTCGTCATATCCCCACTAAACAAATGCACAACGGCATCACGGTTATATTTCATCGCTCCGACAATTAAGTCTAACGAGTATAAGGTGTGACCGGGAAATGAGAGTTCAAAGCACCCAACAAGTAGTGCTCAAATCTTATCATAAGATACAACCGACTAAAGGGGGGGACATATCAAAACCCGTCACAAAACATGTGATATAAGCATGTGAGATATCGTATATCCTAAACATGAATATTTAATATTATTACGTAAGTTTTTAAGATAAACAAACCATTCAAACCAGTACATGTGAGGTCGTAAGGAATAGAATTGAGAAAGAGCTACAGGGGGTGTCAGCCGGTCAGGTGGACCGGCTGCCGGCTACTCGGCTGGCACTACAGCAACATCAAACAACACCAAAATATACAGGGGATCCCCAGCCAGTGGGTATGACCGCCCGCCGGCTACCCGGCTGGGGTCACATGCCAATTGAGAGAAGATGAAAAAAGGGAAAAATGGAGTTCCAGCCGGTCGGCCGGCTGCCGGGTGTTCGGCTAGGATTCGCATGCTATCAAAAATCCAACAATTTTACTAGGGGTTTCCCAGCCGGTCGGCCACGCGGGGACTTACGCATTATCAAAAATTCTCGAAATAACAATTTCACATCGGACGAGTTTCCAGCCGGTCGGCTGACCGGCGGCCGGTCGGCCGACAGGGTCTACAAACACGCGAATCCAACAACAAAAACAACCAGCTCAAACACCATGGTTACCCATTCAATTCTATCAATAATTACCAACACCCAATCACATTTAATGCATGCTAATCATCACCAATCATTGGGTAAAAATCAATTAAAACAAACCCAAGCATATTTTTTACCCAACACTAGTTCCAACATGTTAAATAAGCATAATTAACCACTTGAATGCAAGCATAGGATAAGTGAAAGATAAGCATATAAAATGAATTCACTCATATGAAAGAACAACAAGCATGTTTCCTCAAGAAATTAAAGTAAAGATTGTGTCTTTTCTAACTAAAACCACAATTAAAGCATTAAAACACGTATTGATATCGAGTAACCCTCCACCGTTACGTTTTTGCGTTTTCAACAATCTTCTTCGTCTTCTTCCACTAGGAAATAGTCTCGGTCTGGATCTTGGAGGTCTCCTCTTACAAATTTGATACAAAAGATGAATAATTTCACCTTGGAAAAAGATGAGAAAACGAAAAATGAGAAAGACTAGATTTTTCTTACCTTACTAGGAAGAGGAGAAGAAAAGAAAGAGAATAAGCTAAGAATCAATGAATTTAGATGATAAATGAATGAGTTATGGTGGGATTTTGTGTGGAAAAGCTTAGGCTCAACAATGGTGATGGTGGTTAGGGTTTTGGTGTGTTTGTGTGAGGTTGAAGAGAGTGAATAGTAATCTGAAATGTTAAGTGGAAAATGGGTAGAGTATGGGTTAGGTTGGGTGAGTGGAGAATAGGAATAGGCCCAAAATGTGACCCAAGGCGTAACCCACATGAAATTCCGAGTAGAGTCCGAATATGGACTCGGATTTGTTTAATTAGACACGAAAATTATCCAACTAACTAGATTCTAATTTAAAGCTAAAATTAAGCTAACTAATATTATTATAATTTTATTAAAATAAAATAGGCCTTGATTGTGGGTGTTACAATCACCCCACCTATTAAAAGTTTCGCCCTCGAAACTTGAGGGTAGAACTCAAAAGTCACAAGGACAAAAATCGGTTTTCAAAATTAACACGAAAGCTTTTTCAAGGGAAGACATTTAAAAGCATTTATAAATGAGGTTCTCCTCGAAGATCGTTTAAGAAGAGTTTTCATAAGTACGAAGCTTTATTTATGGATCAAAAGAGTGCCCTTCGCGAACAAGAACTCTAGTTATCCAAATCAAATAAATGTCAAAATAGTGAATTCGAAAATCAAAACAAGCGTTAGTAAGTGCAGGACTAGTCACCAGACGTCTCCAATAACAAGTCTAAGCATCCAACCAAACGCAAAATCAAAATATAAAAGCAAAAGAAATCCATTTTCTCCAAAAAGAAGGTAGACATCCATCTTTAGATTTCTTTGAAAAGTTAAATTAGAAAAACAATTTGGAAATTTGAAGGCTTTCTCAAAGATAAAATCAAAATAACATGGCATTAGACGTACATAGAGCGACTCAAACATCAAAATCACAAATCACGATACTAAGAGGTACGTCCAACGAGTAAAATGGACCAAAAAGGGGAAAGATTGAAGAGTAACAAATTTAGCAAGGGTCAATTCGAGGGAAAAAGAGAGGGATGAAATCCAAACGTATCTCTCATCCATGATAATTCAAAGGTCGCTCGCAACTCGACACCACCAACTTCACGAATAAAATAGTCCTCAAGAGAATGAAATTTACCCAAGTTGCTCCTCAACATTTTCAATCATTAGATTCCTAACAAAATCTTTCATAACCACGAGACCTCAAGTCACTAACCTACTCATTCAAATCAAATTAGTATCGACTAAGGTCCATTGACATGGCAAAATCCATAATTTGTAATCTACAGCAGAGGTCCTTTGACGTACTATAGTATCCTTAGATCCATCACACTTTATCTGAAACCATTAACCAAGGAAATCCCATCTTAGAGGACCATATATAGTAACAACCACAAGGTGAACGACCCTTACCATAAGAATCCTTTGATCCAATTTAATCCAAAACTTATTATCCTCAATTTACAAGCGACTCTCTCATCCTCAATAGTCAAATCACAATACCTCAAGAGAGATAAAGTACTAATCCCAAATCACTTATATTTTGCCAAACACATGGCAATGCGACCATAATCAAATTATTTGGTTCATTAAAACTTAAAATGCATCAGTCTTCGCTTATGAAAATATTCCTCAAGTTTGGTCACCAAATCCAAGTTCCACAAAGTAAACATTCCTGTTAGGGTCCAACATTTAAAGACAATAAATTTCCAAATAACCTTTAAGGCAATCACTATAATCCTCAACAACAACAAACTATCACTACGCTCAATTCGATCCTCAAATTGATATTACAACATCAAGTTCAAAAGTCTAAAGCCACCAAGAGCGATTCAACCTAAGCTTATCCTCAATTCCTTATAATCAACTAAACATGAAACCAGCTCAACAGGGCGGGTAGTTACCATATTTGAAGCATCCTCAAAACACATCTACTAACTCCTTACATCTGCTAATAAGGCAACTACCTTACAAGAGTATAGGGAAGGCAAACATGATTTAAGGAACGCTAGTAGACATCATCAAATGACCACGATAAGATGAAAAAGATGTAGACAGAAAAGGGAGACGAGGTTGATCTAAGGAAGTGAACCTACCAGTAACGATCTCCGGTTGAGCATCGGCTTCGGTTCGGCTGAGTACATAGATGGATCCTTTACCTTTGGCACCGGGGCAGGAGTCTTACGATCGAGTCATTCACAGAGGCGGTGACCCGGCTTCTTGCAGTAAAAGCAAAAGAGGGGCCTATCGTAGCATCCAACTCCGGGGTGAACATGTTTCCTACAACCGTCACAAATTCTTCCTTGAGCTTTAGGGGGAGCATTGGGCTTAGGAGTCACATTTGGGTTAGCTTGAGGGAGATAAGGAACAAGTGCTTTTGCATTGGCGTTTGAGGGAGCATTGAAACGCCTCTTGTTAGCATAGGCGTTAGAAAAAGGGGGAATTGAAAGGTCTTTTGTCATGGAAGTTTGACCTTGGATTGAAAGAGGGGAAAGTAGAGGGATTCTTCATCCTCGCTTTATCTTTAATGGCCTTCATGAAGTTTTCGGCCCACAGGGCATCATCATACAACTCTGCGAAAGAAGTAGAGCTCCTCCGTACCTTACTTTGAAGCAAGGCACTAAGCTTATTACGATAGTAAAAGGCTCGGTCTTCATCATCCTTGATGAGTCTTGGTGCGAAGTGAGCAAGCTTGTTGAATTAGGTAGTGAAGTCTTGAGCCGTCAAGTCACCTTGTTTGAAATCGATTAATTCTTTGAGTCTTTGTTGTTTGAGTTCCTTGGGGTAGAATCGATCTTCAACGAGAGTCTTGAAACATTCCCAATTGAAATTGACTTCAAGAGTAGCGGTAGGGCTAGTAATCGACCACCAATTGTCGGTCTCTCTCACAAGATAATGCTTGGCAATCCTCACTTTATCTTCTTCTCGTACCTGATAAAAGTGGAATTGCTTCTCCATCTCGCGGAACCATTCTGAGAACTCGGTAGGGTCCGGTTCTCCACCAGAAGGTTTGGTCTTGCTCCTAGAAATTTGACTAGCTACCCAAGCATAGCCTCTTTGGGGATGGTCTTCTCTAAAAGGAGGGGCTTGGTTAGCATGAGCATGAGCCGCATCTTGTTGATTCCTTAGGAATTGAGTGAGAGCCTCTAAAATGACATTCTCTACGAGTCGAGGTCTAACCATCTTAATAAGACATGAAAACAAACAAGGTTACTCCTAACACTTAGCATAATCATAGAGACTACCAAGTAAAGTCCTTAATTTCCACCCATCTCTCATTCATTATTTCAAGGTCAAGTTATAATTTAAGTTTAGGGTTCACGTGTGTGCGTCAGGAGCGTCATAGGCGCTGATATCCACTGTGACAACCCTCGCGATAGCGGAAAATAAACATACAAGCATGCGATTTAAGTAGCGAAAAATGCAATATTTTCGAAACTTTTACATACCAAAAGAAGGTACGAGGAATGTCAAGAAAAGTACAAACTAAAGCATAAAGTACTACAAGGAGACGTAGTCTCTCAATACTTCGTCAACTTAAAATAGAGTCTACCGAACTAGCTAAATCGTCAAGGGGGATAATCGATAAGGGCTGACGCCCGCTAGCTCACACCCAAACCCCAAAAGGCAATAAAACTCCAAGAAAACAACATGTTCATTCATGAAACATGAACGCCACAGTCAGTGGGGAGTAACTCCGGGGTCTCCCAGCCATATCACAAGTAAACATACATAAACGGTAATAAACATGTAGAAGCATACATATATATACGTGAGTCACGAGAAGTACAAATATACATTTCAATATAATAAGATATAGGCACATACATGGAATACCAAACTATAAGCATCAGATTATGGACAGACTCGGAGAAGACACCCTTAGGCAACTACATACTCACTAGGGCTTACATCTCATCGTTAGTGGCATATACTTGATAAGTTAGACATACAAACCACACCAAGTCATCCAACGGTCACAAATAATCAACATATAAACATCCATCCAAACATACGATTATGGTAACATAACTCTCACGGTTAATGACACGCACTAGCATCGTGTACAATAGCAAGACAAGTCAATGGAAGTCCACGGGATAAGACGTTTCCCTGAACCGTATACGATAAGACATTTCGTATACTCATAACCTAGACAAACATGTTCACGGGATAAGACGTTTCCCGGAACTGTATACGATAAGACGTTTCGTATACTCGAGACTTAGACAAAAATGTCCGCGGGGTAAAACGTTCCCTGGAATCGTGTATGGTAAGACGTTTCGCACACACAAGATTCTAATCCTCCCGGTAGGACGACGATAATAATACAGTCCTAGTCTAAACCTGGCCAGACTCTCGGGATATAACGTTTTCCGATTCGACATGTGGTATGACGTTCCACATCCAAGACTCGATCATACAAAGACGTCGAGTACCCTAAAAACGGCTAAACCACACGAAAGAGGCGGAAAGAGATCTATAGTCAAAAGTCAAGCTATTACGCTACATGCAATGACACCACCTCGCAAGGATACAACATTTGACGGCCGGGTCGATCAACGCATTGCGTTCACCTCCTAACAACGTCTTCATATCCCCACTAAATAAATGCTCAACGACATCACGGGTATACCTCATCGTCCGACATTTAAGTCTAAGAAGTATAAGCTGTGACCGGGAAATGAGAGTACAAAGCACCCAACAAGTAGTGCTCAAATCATATACATAAGATACAACCGACTCAAGGGGGGATATATCAAACCCGTCACAAAACATGTGATATAAGCATGTGAGATATCGTATATCCTAAACATGAATATTTAATGTTATTACGTAAGTTTATAAAATAAACAAACCATACAAACCATTACATGTGAGGTTGTAAGGAATAGAATTAAGAAAGAGCTACAGGGGGTGCCAGCCGGTCAGGTGGACCGGCTGGCACTACAGCAACATCAAACAACACAAAAATATATAGGGGATCCCCATCCGGTGGGTATGACCGCCCGCCGGCTACCAGGCTGGGGTCACATGCCAATTGAGAGAAAGATGGAAAAAGGGAAATGGGGAGTTCCAGCCGGTCGGCCGGCTGCCGGGTGTTCGACTGGGACTCACATGCTATCAAAAATCCAACAATTTTACAAGGGGTTTCTAAGTCGGTCGGCTGACCAGCGTCCGGTCAACCGGCGACGACTTACGCATTATCAAAAATTCTCGAAATAACAATTTCACATCAGACGCGTTTCCAGTCGGTCGGCTGACCGGCGGCCGGTCGGCCGACAGGGTCTACTAACACGCGAATCCAACAATAACAACAACCAACTCAAACACCATGGTTACCCATTCAATTCTATCAATAATTACCAACACCCAATCACATTTAATGCATGATAATCATCACCAATCCTTGGGTAAAAATCAGTTAAAGCAAACCCAAGCATATTTATTGCCCAACACAAGTTCCAACATGTTAAATAAGCATAATTAACCACTTGAATGCAACTTAGCATAGGATTAGTGAAAGATAAGCATAGAAAATAAATTCACTCATATGAAAGAACAACAAGCATGTTTCCTCATTAAATTAAGGTAAAGATTGTGTCTTTTCTAACTAAAACCACAATTAAAGCATTAAAACACGTATTGATATCGAGTAACCTTTCACCGTTACCTTTTTGCGTATTCAATAGTTTTCTTTCTTCCACTAGGAAATAGTCTCGGTCTGAATCTTGGAGGTCTCCTACTACAAATTTGATCCAAAAGATGAATACTTTCACCTTGGAAAAGATGAGAAAACGAACATGAAAAAGACTAGATTTTTTCTACCTTACTAGGAAGAGGAGAAGAAAAGAAAGAGAATAAGCTAAGAATCAATGAATTTAGATGTAAAATAAATGAGTTATGGTGGGATTTTTTGTGGAAATGCTTAGGCTCAACAATGGTGATGGTAGTTAGGGTTTTGGAGTGTTTGTGTGAGGTTGAAGAGAGTGAATAATAATCTGAAATGTTAAGTGGAAAATGGGTAGAGTATGGGTTAGGTTGGGTGAGTGGAGAATGGGAAAAGGCCAAAATGTGACCCAAGGCGTAATCCACATGAAACTCCGAGTAGAGTCCGAATATGGACTCGGATTTTCTAATTTAGACACAGAAATTACCCAACTAACTAGATTTCAATCTAAAGCTAAAATTAAGCTAATTAATATTATTATAATTTTATTAAAATAAAATAGGCCACGATTGCGGGTGTTACACTCACTTATAACAACTAGCTCTAACCTAGGTATGATCCTCAAGAAAATATAGTATTACCAAACTCCCAAGTTCAAAAGATTAAGTCACCAACAGCTCAAAGGTCTTAGGCAACTCACTCAATCAACCTCACATCATCAAATCCCATATGTCTTTCAGAAATACACCATGGCAAGTATCTATGGATTATAATCTCCAAAACGTAACACACTACACTCTTTAATGATATCAATCACCACTATAAGGTGAAACTCAAATCTACACAACATTCCTCAAAGTCTCAAAATTCACTCGCCCAAAGCCATCACACCAGAAATCTTTCTGAGATCAAGCAAAGGTAGAAACAAAATAATACCTCATAAATGCTTAATTATTAGAAGAGATTACCTTAGTGTTCAAAATATATGGTTGACATTCTACAATAAGGAAGACTTAGTTCATAATTCTACTGATAGACAAATCTTCTCCTTTTTTATACACTTGATACCATTTTTTTCATAATCAAAATCAACGTGCCTTTTTTTTTTTATGACAGGGAAACTCAGTAATCACTAACTTCTTATCAAGTGCGTATTAGATAAAAACGCTGATATAGGTTATAACCTAAAAAGTGCGCATATCATATCAACCAAAAGTGACAGGTTCACTCAACGACATCTTTAGCTTTAATAATATTAACATGAGTCCATATTATATTACTTTGAAACAATTTAACATGCATGCATGATAGTGGGGGACTTATTATTAAGCTTTGAGGCTAATACTTTGGTCTCAATCATCTATTTAAACTTTTCTTTAAGGATGACTTTATACCTTAACTATCTTAATACACTCCAAAGGTGCATGAGCATATATAAATAATTTATATATGTTCTAAAATGATTTTATTAGTGAATGTACGATGATTTCTTACAAACGATATATTTTGCACAAAATATAGGTACTCTAAAATGAACCTAAATAAATTTAAATAGACATAGAAAATAATATTAGAAGAATTCTAGAGAACATAGTCATCTTTATTTTACGATTTATACTGTAAACCTAAATTGAATCGTGGTTGCTGTCTTAAAAAACAAAATCGGAGAAGTGGTTTTTGAACCAGATTCCTTAAATAGAATAAAATATTTAACATATTATTACTGTTGGAGCCAGTGTCCTCCACAGTTAGTGCAATAACATAAATAAATCTCTGTAGGTTCACAGGGTATACTTTGTATTGTAATCAGTTGATTAACGTTTATCGATAACGGTTGGCTTGCTAGATAAGTTTGACGTTATCGTCATACAGATGGCGATGATCAACTGGTCCCTAAAAGTCACACCTAAAGGATGTGATTGAGAGATGTGATTATTTGAGAAAATAATCATATTGATGCCTTATTAAATGACTAAAAGGTTAGTCGGTGTTTTTGACTAAAAGGTTAGTTAATGTGATGATGATATAATTATTTAATAATGATTAAATAAATTTAGCTGAGACGAATTAACTGTAATTCGTAAATTGAATATAAAATGTTATATTTAATTGTTGTATATAATGTAAGCTAATTAAACATAAACAGTTATAATTAATTGGAAAATTATAAATATACGGATATTTATAATTAATGATGTATTATAATGTCGGTCCTTGACTAATGACGATTATAATGTATTACATTATATTAGAAGCTAAAATGACCGGAAAAAGTGTCCAGATACACTCGGGTTTTTCCGGTCAATGGGTAGTTATTTGAGGAGACTAAATCTCCTCATAATGGACCTAGGCTTGCCGTGAGAACAAAAGGAGCAAGGGAAAATTAAAACCTAATTTCTTCACTCACTTGTGTCTCCATCTCACTCTAAACACAAAAACCTAAAAAGTTAACAGTAACTTTGAATCGATCTTTCTAGCAAAGGAGAAGGGCATATCTCGATCTATCTTGGGTAAGACAATTAGGAGGATATCTATTTTGATATCTGTTCTTAGGCCTAATTTCCTAAGGACCAAAGGTTTAATTCATTTCTCTACATTTGTATCGTTTTCATATCTATGACTTGCAATTTCATATTATATAATTTTGTTATAATCCTAATTTTTAAGGGGATGTAAACTGTTATTTCCCACAAGTGGTATCAGAGCATTTGGCTACAAAATTATATTATATGTTTTTCATTTTTATGAAATATAAATTTGAGAAAAAAAAAAAAATTTGTTTTACCGGAAAAAAAAAAACTCACGGCTGTTTTTTTTTTTTGTGAAGCCGTGTGATGTTTTTTTTAGGGTTTTGTTTATACCATTGTTGATTTATTGATATTGTTATTTTAATAGGTTAAAATTCAATATAATAAATTTGTGATTGTTTTAATTTGATAAGGATTGAATTAAAATAAGATGGAATTGTTTTGATTTTGATGTTGCTATTTTTTCGGATTCATTGTTTTAATTGATGATTTTTGAACAATGATTCAATTTTAATGATGTTCAAAGAGATTGTGATTAAATGAATATAACGATAATCGATTTAATCATGATTTAGATGTTCATTTTAAAAGGTTAAATTGAATAATCTAGTTTGAATCAATATTTAATAACGATTAGATATTGAATTTTGTACCGATCTAGCAATATATGCAACACCGAAAAAATTTTTTTTGCAGTAATGCTACTGTACTGCTACTGTTGAAAAAAAAAATTTCCTGTGTTTTTTTTTTTGCTGTTTACAGCAGTTTTTTGTATTTATTTTAATGTTTTTCCGGTTTTTGGTTTAAACCGTTAGAAAAAAAGTTAAAAAAAAAAAAAAAAAAAAAAAAAATTTACTGGTACTGTTCACGATGAACAGTGATCAGTATAGAAAAAAAAAATTTGTTTGTTTTTTTTTACATTATAAAGATAATGTTTGTTTGTTTGTTATTGTGAAAAGGTTCACAATAATGATACCCAATTATTTTAAAAAGGTTTAAAATAAAAATGGATTATGTAAGATTAAAATTGTTGTGGGCAATTAAGGAATTGTCACATAATTTTGATCAGTTTGAATGGTGGTTTGGATAATTAATCAACATAATTAATGAATTATGTTTTGTAGTATTAATTTATATAGTTGATGCAATTTTTTGAATGAATGAATGAATGGTTTGTTTTACGTATTTTTGCAATTGGTTGAAAAATGTAATACCTAGTGTGGCTTTAGTTAATCATGTTTTCGTAATGATGAAAACATGGTTTGGTTGTAATTTTGAGATCTTGAATCTCCTTTTATTTTTCTTTTAATTATGTTTTGGAATTAGAATGTAAATAGGTTTATTTTGTAATTTTTAAAATGTAATTTTAAGAAGACTTGAGACGGAGATCGGATGCTCACTCCCGCTACATGGACCAAGATGAGACAAAGTCAAGCTTCTCGGGTCCATAAGGATGGATTCCAAACTTGTATTTACTGTTCATTTTGGTAGGTAGGCCACACTAGGACCATTGTAATAGTTTACGTATTTTTCCGTTTTTTTTTTTTCGTTCACATGTTAAATAACTGCATCATATTCCGCCTAAACCAAACCACCTAAAAATGCATGAAAAATGTTTCATATAGTTTTGAATTTTCATCATAGACATACAGATGTCACTCGTTCATAGGGCCATCACCTTAGTCTAAATCATTCACGAAATGCTAGAATTTGTTCACTTAAAATGAGTTAAATTTAAGATGATGGGATTTTCCTCTAAAATGAAAATTGAGATTAGTCTTTATAGGAAAAACTGCTATGAACCCCTTCTTCGTCGGAAGTCATAATATGACCCCTTCTACGTTGGGTAAGTAGTGAGTGTTGACCTATTTTACCTCAACATTGTAGTCCGAGTAATATCTCGGGATTATAATGGACTAAAGATAGAATTTACAGAAATTTATCGACCGAGAACTCTAAAGGTAGAATTAGCCAAGAGGTTGGCTCATCAATTTACAGAAATTGAGTCTTGGGATCATTTATATAATTCTTGAGGGAGGTCAATTGTATAAATGAATGAGTCATCGCATTAAACAGTTTTTTGCATTAAAGACTTAATTTTAAAACGATGAAACTTATCATAATTTTTCTTCTTTTCACAGTTTCTTGAATCCGTTATATAAAGATATAACTGCAAAAATAACAAATGGCTGGACGTACAGACGACCCAATGCCAAGTGCTACACTCGCTCGCGAGTCCTGGCTAAAGATCTTTATGGACAACATGAAACAGTCCACGCGACTGAAGAATGATGGGTCCAACTTTGCGGACTGGGAGGCGGCATTACGGAATGCTGCCATTGCTGACGGTAAGCTCAAGTACTTGACTGAGCCTCTACCGACTAACCCAGGCCCCAATGCAGGAGCCAATGAATCATTTGCTTATAGTGATTTCGTAATGGAGGCGGGTGCGATAAAGAACGTACTCATCTTTTCAATGGAATCCAATTTGCAGAGGCGATTCATAGCCCCGGGTGCAAACAAGATTTTCACCACTCTCTCTAACGAGTTCTCGAAAGCTCCGAGGATCGTTAGCTATGAGTATACATGTCGCTTCTTTGAAGCGAAACTCCAGAAGGGCCAAGCGGTTAGCCCACACATTCTTGCTATGATCGAGAATGTCGAGAAGCTGGAGGCTCTTGGTTATAAAATCGATGAGAAGATCATTATTGATCGTGTGCTCCATTCACTTCATGATGGTTTTGCCCTTTTCAGGGCAAATTACTATATGACTGATATGAAGAAAAGTCTTCATCAGCTCCACTCACTTCTCGTACAGACCGAGAGTGATCTGAAATTGAGTGGGAGCGTGAAACAGGACGTTCTCATGATTAACAACAAGGGTGGGGGTAAGGGCAAGGCTCAAGCTGACCTAGCTGTAGGGAAGCCAAAGTTCAAAAAGCCAGGAAAGGTCAAGAGTGGGCCTGGTGAGACTAGCGGTAGCTCACAAGGCAAGACAAAGAGCAAAGAGAACGTGGAGTGCCACCATTGCCACAAGTCTGGGCATTGGAGGCGAAACTGCCCCGTGTATGCTGAAGACGTAAAATCAGGCCGCGTCATTCCTGTTGGTACGTCGTCTTTTATTCATATGATTGAGATTAACCATGCAAGTTTCGGAACTTGGGTACTAGATACTGGTTGTGGTTCTAATCTGTGTAATCATTTGCAGGGCCTAAGAAGCATCACAACTCTCGCAAAGGGTGATGTGGACCTGCGGGTGGGGAATGGAGCTAGAGTTGCTGCCGTTTCAGTGGGAACAGATGTAATCCAACTCCCTAGTGGTTTTGAGTTATTTCTGAATAACTGTTACTATGTACCCAGTTTATCTAAGAACATTATTTCAGTTTCCGTACTTGATAAGGACGGATTTTCGTTTGTAATAAAGAATAATAGCTGTATTTTCTCTTTGAACGATATGATTTATGGTAAAGCTGTTTCCATAAATGGAATATATGTTTTAGATCAAACCACAGAGATAATGCATGTGAGTAGTAAGAAAGCAAAGGTTGGTGACAAAGATCAAACCTATTTATGGCATTGCCGTATGGGACACAGAAATGAAAAACGCGTGAAGAAGCTCATTGATAATGGGACTATCTCCCCATTTGACTATGAATCTTTTGGCACGTGTGAATCATGTCTCATAGGCAAAATGACTCGAATTTCCTTCAAAGGTGTTGGAATGCGCGCTGCTGACCTATTAGGACTCATACATACTGATGTGTGTGGACCTATGTCAATCAACGCTAGAGATGGCTATAGGTATTTTATCACTTTCACGGACGATTTGAGTAGATTTGGTTATGTCTACTTAATGAAGCATAAAAGTGAGTCCTTTGACAAGTTCAAGGAATTCCAGAATAAGGTTGAAAACCAGCTGGATAGAAAGAGTAAAGCACTACGTTCGGATCGTGGTGGCGAATATCTTTCGAAGGAGTTTGATCGACACCTTAAAGACTGTGGTGTAGTACTGCAATTAACTCCACCTGGAACACCACAATTGAATGGTTGGTCCGAACGAAGAAATCGAACATTACTTGATATGGTTCGATCCATGATGAGTCACACAGTTGTACCTGATTCATTGTGGGGTTATGCTCTTTTGTCAGCTGCTCTAATACTTAACCGAAGTCCGTCTAAAGCTGTAGACAAGACTCCATATGAATTATGGAAGGGAACGGTCCATAACTTGTCCTTTATTCGGGTTTGGGGCTGCGAGGCTTATGTCAAGTGGAGACCTGACGATAAGCTCAGTCCACGATCGGTCAAGACATACTTTATTGGTTATCCAAAAGGGATGTTTGGTCATTACTTTTACTCGCCTACCGAACATTGAGTTTTTGTTGCGGCTAGTGCGACGTTCTTAGAGAAAGAATTTCTCGAGAATAGGACAAGTAATGGAACCTTCGAACTGTCGGAGATTCAAGAACCAACAACCGAGCCACCAATGGAGGAAACTGTTCCTTCATCATCAGCTGCGGTTAATATTCCTTTGGAACCTAGGAGGTCGGGTAGACACTCTATTCCTCCAGACAGATACATTGGTATGGTCGAGGAGAATGAGAGTAATGACGTTTTACTCCTTGAGAGTAACGAACCCGTTACCTATAAAGGTGCCATGACCTGTTCCGACTCAAAGCTATGGCTTGAAGCCATGCAATCCGAGATGGACTCTATGTATGAGAATAACGTATGGGATATGGTTGACTTACCTGATAAGGTTCGGCCTCTTCAGTGCAAATGGCTTTATAAAATAAAGCATTCTGTAGAAGGACAACCAGATACATACAAGGCACGACTAGTGGACAAAGGGTTCACCAAGTGCACGGTTTTGCATTATGCTGGAAATCTTTGCACCCGTAGGTATGCTGCGTTCGCATTCGGAAATCTTAGCGATTCCACGCTTTTCATGGACTATGAAATTGGCAATGGATGTGAACCGCCTTCTTAAACGGTTATTTGGAGGAGGAGTTGTACATGGTACAAGCCGAAGGTTTCATTGATCCTAAAAATCCTAAGAAGGTATGCAAGCTTAAGCGTTCCATCTATGGACTTAAGCAGGCTTCTCGGAGTTGGAATAATCGTTTCGACCAGGTGATAAAAGAGAATGGATTTACTCGATCGGTCGAGGAACCATGCTTATATATCAAGTCGAGTGGGAGCAAGATTGTCTTCCTAATATTGTATGTCGATGACATACTCTTGATTGGGAATGACATACATCTCTTAACTTCGGTAAAAGTTTGGTTAAAGAACCATTTCCAGATGAAAGATCTGGGCCAGGCACAAAGAATTTTGGGATCCGTATCTACAGAGATAGATCACGACGGATGTTATCCCTCAGTCAGGAGTCTTATATAGATAAGATTCTTGAGAGGTTCAGCATGACCAACTCCAAGAAGGGGAACCTTCCAATGGTCTCTGGGGTGCAGTTGAGTAAAGCTCAGGAACCAAAGACATCGGAAGAGGTCGAGCGCATGAGTCGGATTCCTTATGCATCAGCTATAGGATCGATCATGTATGCCATGATATGCACACGTCCGGACGTGGCATATGCATTGAGTATGACAAGTCGATACCAAGGCAATCCAGGTGAAACACACTGGATGGCTGTTAAGAATATCCTTAAGTACCTACGGAGGACTAAGGATTGGGTATTGACTTATGGAGGTGACACTGAGCTATGCGCAATCGGTTACGCAGATGCTAGCTTCCAAACGGATCGAGATGACTCGAAATCTCAGTCTGGATTCGTTTTTACTCTTAATGGCGCTGCGGTCAGCTGGAAAAGCTCCAAACAAACTGTTATAGCAGATTCTACGACTGAATCCGAGTACTATGCTGCTTCAGAGGCTGCGAAGGAAGCTATATGGATGCGTCAGTTCTTACAAGGACTAACTGTAGTTCCTAGTTCGGATGACCCGATCACCATCTATTGTGATAATAGTGGTGCCATCTTCCAGGCTAAGGAGCCCAAGTCCAGCAACAAGTCTAGGCATGTACAACGGAAGGCTCACATGATCCGAGATTATGTGGAGCAAAGGGAGATAGTGATAGACAAGATTGCTACGGATGACAACGTCGCAGATCCTCTCACTAAACCATTGAGATATGATAAACATGAAGGGCACGTTATTTCCATGGGAATCAAACGTGTTCCTGAGTTGTATTAGTTGTTTTGTATGGATTAGACACCTGTATCTTTTTCATAAAAACTATCTATAAAATCATCGTTTTGTTTTATATTTTGTTTTTCATGTGGGTTGTACTGACAACATTGAACACCAAAAAGTGAACTGAATTACATTATATTTGTTTTGGTCCGTAATCGCCTACATGAGCTGATAACTCTGGCAATTATTCTGTGCAGTCGATTGATGGTGGGTTCAACGAGCCATAAGTCAAACAGTTGACTGATCGATCACATATGCGAGTTATAATGATACCTCGCAGGACAATTTTTGTGACAACGTTATGGAGTCCTAAATGTTTCAGAACATTAGGTGCCAGGTCGTGGATAGGACATCCATAGTGTTCCTAGAGTCGATTCTTTTGACTATCGACTGTCTCTTGAGATAAAGGCAGGTTTTGGGTGACTTTGGTTTCTTTCTCATGGTCGACCGTAACAGAAGGCTAAGTAGATTTTCACTGGGTCATTTCATACTGCGCTTGTATCTGCAAGTTTCGAGTTGAAGAAAATATCCAACCTTTATCAGGATATGATATTTCTCAGGGCCACTCGAGGAGCTGTAACTGAAATGCATGGCCATGCTCGAATATAGATTCGTTTATCAGTTGAGTTACTCTCTAGTCGGGGAAACCACTCTTGATACTGATCACTTGTAAACTACGACCTTTGTGAATACGGACGTTGCAAATTGGTTTACATTGAGTGGGAGAAATTTATTATGGATATGAGAATCGGTTATCGCACATACACTTGTACGGACAAGTGGGATATTGTTGGAGCCAGTGTCCTCCACAGTTAGTGCAATAACATAAATAAATCTCTGTAGGTTCACAGGGTATACTTTGTATAATAATCAGTTGATTAACGTTTATCAATAACGGTTGGCTTGCTAGATAAGTTTGACGTTATTGTCATACAGATGGCGGTGATCAACTGGTCCCGAAAAGTCACACCTATAGGATGTGTTTGAGAGATGTGATTATTTGAGAAAATGATCATATTGATGCCTTATTATATGACTAAAAGGTTAGTTAATGTGATGATGAGACGATTATTTAATAATGATTAAATAAAGTTAGCTGAGACGAATTAACTGTAATTCGTAAAATTGAATATAAAAAGTTATATTTAATTATAGTATATAATGTAAGCTAATTAAACATAAACCGTTATAATTAATTGGCAAATTATAAATATACGGATATTTATAATTAATGATGGATTATAATGTCGGTCCATGTATAACGACGATTGTAATATATTACATTATATTGGAAGCTAAAATGACCAAAAACGAATGTATCCAGATACACTTGGGTTTTTACGGTCAATGGGTAGTTATTTGAGGAGACTAAATCTCCTCATATAAAAACAAAGGGAGCCGTGAGATTGAAAAGAGAGAGAGAGAAAAATTCAGATTTTTCTTAAAACCTAATTGACTCACAAGGTAGCCTCCACCCCATCATTCACACAGACAAAAGTTAACAGTAACTTTTGACATAAACACAAAACAAAAGTTAACAGTAATTTTTGATAACTTCTAGCAACACAAGGGCATATCTCATACAATCTTGGGTGCAACGATTAGGAGGATATCTATTTTGATATCTCTGTTCTTTACGCCAATTGCTAGGACCAGAGGTTGATTTCTAAATCTATACTCTTATTCTTGTTTTCGTTTATGACTAGTATAATCAAGTTATTACTTTTTCGTTATAATCCTATAATAATTGTATTGTGGTAATACCGATTTCCCACATATACGACTCACCCCTTATATCTAATATAATGATTTTTTTTTCATTTGTTTGTATTTAAAATATATATAATCATTTACGTAGGTGAATAATGGTCTACGTGTTTCATTTATGGAGGTAGAATTAATATTGGTTACTATGACAACATATTAAGTGAATTACGAAATTGATGATCCAAGTATTTCTTTTCTTTTCAACCTCTAACTAATGCATATTATCCGAAAGAAATTACAAACAGTTTAGCCGCCAGCCAATCAACGATTTCTTCTAGCACAAATTCTTATTCAAGATGGGTTTACCAGCCTCAAACTTAAAACGGGCTAAATAGTATAATACATATAATAAATATTAATATAAGACAAAATAAAGTAGAATGCATACAGAATAACAAGTTGATCCTTTATCTTAATTTTAGTATAGTTAGTATTAAAAAGTAATACATGTCCTAAGTTTTTACCGATGATTTTAATTTATAGCAATTTTGTAATATGCAACTTTTAGCGTGTCAAATTTAAAATTAATCAAAATTGAGTTTGTTCCGTGTTAACTCGAATTTATAAAATCTGATCATTTTTGACATATCAAACATCAAATTTGTCTTTAACAATTGGTCTTATTTCAGACGGACCATTTTGGCCTGAAGCAATAAGACGAGATTTTGTAACCATTTTATAATTAGATGTGACCGCTATTGAAAATATGTTGTCATAAGTTGTGGTTACATTTTACCAAAAAGTGGCAACATAACATCGTCTTATTTTTCAGATGAAAATGGTCTGTCTTAAATAAGAATTTGCGATCTTGAAATTGGTTCACTTTAAACGAACTATCAAAGCCCTGTCGTTCTTTATAAATCACAAAAAGTGACCAAGACATAGGTAAATGGCCGTTATAAATGCCTTTTTAGCAATAACCTGTAATACTCTGTATTTCTGAGTACTAGGTACTCGGCCGAGGAAATATTACTCGGCCGAGTGGATTGTGTACTCGGCCGAGTAGAGGGTAGTCGGCCGAGTAGGGTTGGTCAGTCAGTTGAACAGTATTCTATTCTGTGGCACTCGGTCGAGTGTGGTGAACCCTCGACCTAGTGAGTCGTACTCGGCCGAGTGCATCTTGGACTCGACCGAGTACACCGGTCTGCGAGAATATTTCGGACGGTCCGATTAAAGATTATTAAGAAAGATCAAAACATAATTTCACTATATGTTTCGTAATCAAAACCCTAATCTCTCTAAAACTCTCTAAAACTCCCTCAAAACTTCTAAAATCATCCTTAATGATTTCAAGCCGGATCTATTGCTTTTGTCTTGTTGATTCCAATCGGTAAGTGATTGTATACATGGTTATTGTTATTGTTTGTATTGGGTTATGTAACCCTAATTGAATTGGGGGAAAAAAGGAAAAGGGTTAGTATTAATTATATGATTACTACATGTTTAGGTGGAAGATTTGTAGAAGAGGGCTTTTGACTCCTTTGCTTGTGAGTATTTGCGGATTTGCTAAAAGGTAGGGTTTCCCTACTCAATAATTGTGTATATTAATCATTGTGATAAGATGAGTTGTTATGATATTGTATTTGATTGATTGATGATGATGATGGTTACTATTATGATAATGATGATAATGACGATGGAGTTGAGATTGGAGTTTGGAGTGGTTACTTGGTTATTTTTTGGTGGTCCGTTGGGACACGGATCACACCCCGAGTTTGCCCCCCCGTAGTTCTCCCGCTGCGAGGGGGATGTGCACATTAATGTTACGAGTGTCTCACTGCGGTGAGATGAAATTTCAATGCCTATGGCTGCGGTCAAGGATCAATTGGTGGTTTTGCTGGTCAGGGATGGTAACCTGATGCTGCTGCGGTAACCACTGCGGCGGCCCTCTGGTTTCTCTGTTTCTATTGTGAGCTTGAATGCCGTGTACATTGATCGATGTATACCGTTACTGAGCCCGTTATTATTTTACAAAACTGCTGTGATCCATTGGGGAATGGTGAGCAGGTGATCAGCAGGTAACTAGTTAAGCTGCGCTGGGATGTTGATTGGGGATCCCCACACTCGAGTCATAGCTTCCGCTGAGTCTACTAGAGTCATAGACATTCTATTGATTTTATTGTTATGTTAGTTTTGGATTATTGATTCAGACGGTATGCCGTCTGATTTGGATGTATTTGAGTTAAACTATTAGATTTAAATAAAGTATTGTTCTTTTATTGTGAGTTTTGATAAGGACTACCCCAGACAACCAAGATGGTAGTATTTCCATGTACTAGGGAGGTCTTGTAAGTCTCTTTGGTATATGGGGGTGTTACATAACCTTATTCACAGTATGTAAAAATTTTAGATGCCATATTATGATATCACCCAGGCAACGCCCGTGCATGAAATCTAGTAGTAATAATAAGGCCGATTTGCATACTACTACCCATTATAGTTAAGATTTTTCAAAATACTACATATTATAATGTTTTCTTCAAAGTACTATGTACATAGTTACAACTTTTTCCCAAATTGACACCCAATGTCCTAAATTAAGTCTTAATTAACCATTATAATAAGATGATTTTCATTAATTTCTCCTAAATTAATTCAATTCTAAATAATCTACCCCAATATACCCTTATTAATAATCACACCCCTTTTTTCAATTCTTTCTATTTCATCATATTCATCTATGCACCACCACTATAAACAACCACCCAATATCACCCCCAACATCCACAGTCAACATCCATCTTCTTTAACACCCATCATCATCCCATTTCATGCCATCATCATCACATCACATACCACTATTCCCAGCTGTCTCTATACCTGGAAAATGAGTCATTCGATTTGATTTCCAGATCGGATTAAATCGGTTCGATATAAATCGGGTTGACCTTAGTTTTGGTTTAAGTTCGATTTCGATCAGCTTCATTTTAGTTAGCCACTTTAATTGGTTTGTGATATTTCGATTCGGGTATGGTTCGAGTGGCTCAATTTTAGTTTAGTTCGGTTTCAGGTCATAAGTTTTTTGAGTTAACGGTCAAACAATTAGTATAAATGTATATTATACATTCCAATTTGAATGTAATAATTCATAATATCATTAGTAAAAAAAGAATAATTGAAAAATAGCTAAAATATGAGTTCATTTATGAGAAACTAAATACTTTTGATTCAGGTCAATCGGTTCGGTTTTTATCGGTTCAGATATATTCAAGTTGGGCAATTTGTTATTATTGATTTCGATTCGATTTTGGTTCGATTCGGATTGAGTCTGGTTTCGGGTACTATTGAGGTTACCAATTTCTGGTTTCGATAGGTTATCAATGTCGTGGTGGTAATGGATTTAGTAGGGTGGTTTTGGGATAAATTAAAGATAAGATTTTGGTGAATATAAGGTGGTGGATACAGTGTAAGGTGTGGTTGGATTGTGTCCTTGGTCATATTGGGGGTGATAATGAAGTCATGGTTAGGTAGTGGAGGTGTTGGTGGTGGCTGATTTTTGGTGGTGCTAGTAGAGATGTAGAAGATGGTGGTGAGTTTAAGTGTGTAAAGATGGGTAAAATGGGTATATCACATTAATTTCTGATTTTTTGTGATTTAAACTCAATTATGATCCACTTTAACTTATTAGGTAGCAGTTTGAGAAGAGTTGTAACTATATAGGTAGTATTACGACTATAAAAATATAATATGTAGTATTTTGAGAAATCTTGACTATAATAGGTAGTAATTTGCAATTTTTCCTAATAATAATGTTGAAGTAAATTGATCTGATTTGAACTGAACTTAATGGAGCTGAACTGAACTAAACTAAAACTAATAGAGCTGAGTTAAACTGAACTGAAATGAACTTATAAGAAGTGAAATTAAGTCCAAAAGAACAGGACCTAAGTGGGAAAGAGCCCGCCCTCGTAAGGCCTTATTAATCTCTTACCCGGAAAAGGCCTCTCTCGTCCCTTGCAGCAAACTAATGGCAGCCTTTTCTTGCTCCTGTTTACCGTAGAGTGACTCGATTTCTATCCAAGAGCAAGCTATCCAATTAGTTAGTATACCCCTTGGGGACAAGACTAACCTTGTTCAACCTCCCGGCCAGACAAGCCCATGCCACCGGCCCGACCTCCCACCGCCGGCCCTACCCTCGTCACTCCCCCTAATTTCTGTCACCCACTCTGCCGCCACCTAAATTTTTTTATTAAAGTTATGTCACCTCAGCCCCTATAACCCCTTCCCCTCCTATAACCCCTTCCCCTCCTATACCACCTCAGCCTCTGCCACCTCTCTCGCCGGCCTATGCCAACCTTATAACCCCCTGGATCTCCTCAGGTCACCGTTCACCCAACACCACCCCAACACCAAACCTATTCCAACATAGCCACTTAAGTCCACCAGCTCTCCCTTAACCACTAGTCTTATGTCCCCACCATCCATCCTCCTATCCACCCTCAACCACCCCTCCCCCGCCACCCTTCCCTTTTAAACCGTAATATGTTTAAAATATCTCCAAAATAGTTTTTAAAACCCAATTTGTAGATTGATACAATCAAATTGATGTTTACAGATTGAAGATAGAGTTATTATACTTGATTAATATGTTAATTTGGATGTAATTGTTGAATTTGATAAAATTTGAAAGGTATAGAAAGAGAAAGATTTGTTGTTGTTGTTGCTGTTTTTTAAAAGTAAGGGAAATGGTGGAAAACTATTGACAATTTTCCATGAAAGAGCAATTATGTTTATTAATCTATCTTACCAAAGTTAGCCGGCACAATCTCTTATCTCTTGTGTATAGTAATAGATTAAGGGAAGCTCAAGAATTTTGCCCCTATAATATATCACTTGTAGTTGAGCTGGGCTAAATATTGTAGTCTATTATAAAATACGTTTGCTATAAATGGGCCTAATCTTGTAAATTGAAATGTCTAGAAAACTTAAAAAATTAAAATTTATACGGTTTTACCTCCAATTTTTTTTATTATAGTAAAACAATTCTTTTTTTAAAAATATTTTTATGATAAAAGTTCGTTGATTTTGTTTTAACATAAAAAGTTACAACTAAAAGTGTGGTTAAAAATAACTTCTTACTCCCTTTGTCCTAATGAATAGTTTAAATTTACTTTATTTTGTGGAAAATTAGAAAATATGTAAACTATTGACTGGGACGGAGGGAGTAGTAAGCATTTATACATAGATCATCAATTCTTTGTGAAAAAAGACCTTTTCGTTAAAATAATTATTTCGTGACTTTGTGCGGCTTTAGTTTTTTTCCTTAAATCAAAATACAATGATGAGAAATGTAAAAAAATAATGAGGTGTCAATCTATAATCTATAATCTATAATAATACCGTGCATGCATTGCACGAGGAATACACTAGTTAATCTCCATTCAAATTTTCCAATAGATAAATTTTTTAAGACAATAACAAATTCAATTAAAACGTGATACAATAACAAATACCATTAACTACAAATAAACATGAAAATATCCACTAGCTTAGGTGGTAAAGTCATAGGCAGTCATATTCATTAATGTGTTCAAATAATTAACAAAAATGGAGTACAATTTTAATTCATTAAATGATGCAAAAAAAAAACATCGACGTCAACAAAATTGATAAGAACGATTCAACTTAATAACCTATACCAAAAAATGACAATTATAATAATTAAGAACGATGGACCTAGGTTGATTTTAATAACAAAGCGTGAAATCTAAAATATAGTATTGCAACTTCAAGCAGCTACATATCACCAGCCGCCCGCCTTTGGTGGGCGCTAGTCGCTGGCCACTGGCAGTTTTGTGTTTATAATGAGAGAGATATTTGGCAAATGAGTTATGTGGTTATGAGTCATGTTGAGTAAATCTTGCTTTCATTTGGTAATAAGTTTTTTTTCTTTTGTATTGGCGGATATACAAGCAAGACTAGGGTCTTGTAAGTCATATCCATACCCAACTCTTAATTATTTTTAGAGGATCCAGATCTGATCCTTGCCCGTTTGCTCTGAAAATATTAGACCCAAACCTACCCCCATTTGCTGAACGTGTATGACTCGCACTATGAATTGTAATCATCTAAGTAGTATTTTTATTTTATATATATAGTTGGTTTTTTACTTTTTCGATTTTCATAGGACTACATAACTGAAAATTTGTGTGTATCTTATTGTATATAGCCTACAAAGATAGACCTTTATCTACATTGTGTATATAGATATCTACTTTTGTACTGTTTATTGCGTCTTTTCTTTTTTAATAGACCAACTACTATGCTATATACATCAAACATGATTTTTAGCTATTCATGTAGAGGTGTTAATTGTCTTTAAAATAAATAAAAAATGTCGAATACATAGATGTTAAATTGTAAAATTATTTCATTAGATGGTTTATGGCTTACACCTAAGACCTTAGTCGTCGCTTGAAACTGACAGGAGTGTTGGCGAAACCACAATTTCTTATAAATTACTCCGCATGTTGTAGGGCACTTAATACAGAGTAGGAATGAGTTTGTTTTTGATAAGAATGGGACTTGATACTCTCAAACCAAACTTATATTGTGCATATTTATGTTGAGAAAATTTGGAAATATAATACACAATAAAAAATGAAAATCTAAAGGAAACAAAGAAAAAGGCAGTATGTTAATGTTTTTCTATTCAAACCCAAATCATGAGTATCAACCCTCACGACTTTACCACCTATACTAGATGACATCTGCAAACAGTCTACCAATGAAACAGAATATACTAATTAAAGTATAATAACATGTTATTGTAAAATATTGTGCTAACAAACAATGTTAACAAATAGAACAACAAAACACCAATTAGATAATAATAAAAAAATTCATCAATAGAATAATAGCAAATAAATGATAAGTCATAATCTTAGAAAAAAAGCACTTATTAAATACTTATATTAGTTAATGTAATTACCTGAACGATTTGTAATAGCATTAATAAACTCCGTTCGTGGATACCACCAATTCATCTATTCTTATCTGTACATTCACTCAACAAAAACAAGAAATGAATAATTAGACAAATAAATGGGTCTATTCGATAAAAAAAATTCAAAGACATATGTTATTATGAATTGAAAGTGATGAGAATTCAACACACTAGATTATAGTCGACTAAAAACATACAAGGTGATTGGTTGTTGAGAGAAGCCGATAAACTAAGACGATATGAAGAAATCAATGAGGTTGATAACTCAGACGGTGAGAAATGAACGACATTGGTGTATTTAAGATGGTTATTATACTACGATTTTAGTATATTGCTTAAGTCATTAATTACACGTGAAAGAGTAGTGATAATTAACAATAAACTAGGCAACTATATTGTAGCAAATTGAACTTTTTTAAAAACACTTTATTTATTAATTGACAATTAATAATTGACCATTAATAGTTGACAAAATAAATGTTTAATATCTCTACACGACCAAGCAAGAGAGTGTCACTTTGAACGCGATTTATTATAAAGTAGAATTATTTAGACGCCAAAACCCATTTTTGATCATCTGTACTCGGGTTAAAATTAGAATTGGCATAGTGTAGCGTGATTTTCAATAATCGTGATGTGAAGATGATCACATACATCGACTTTAACATCCCCAATTTTTTTGTTAGAAATAAAACCTTTGTTTATACAAATAAAACACCAAAATCTGGACATGTTACTTAACAGTAAACAAAGGGAGTACATTAGCAAACCAACTTTGATTAATTTGCTTAAAACTGAATAAATAAAGTTTACATCCTTGTCAAACCAAATGACAAAACCTAAAATCCAAACTATCAAAACCATAAGTCATTAAAAATACTTAACTACATAGTTTATTCCAAAATTCAGGCTAGCTGAATCACATCTCTCAATCCCATTTCCAGGTTAGTCATACATACATGTGTGGACAACGCCACCCGCGCGCCATCGCCTCATGGCGTCACTCGACCCATGAATCTCTTCAAGGTCACCCAACGCATAAGTGAATCCGCGAGAATCCGAATAAGTTGTCTTGCAAGATCCAAAGGTAAATGGTTTTTTTTAATACGGTATCATGTAACATCTCGTGGCTTAAGCTGTGTTTTTTTATTTCCCGTGCCGATGAATTTGTTTCATTGGTACACTTTTGTCATAACTTTGTTATATATATGAATGCCTTGGGATTTGTATGTGCATTAACATTAGCTCTAGAGTATTCATTTTACTATTTGTATGTTTGTTTTTTGTATAGTGTTAGTTGATGTGCGCTATTTATGTATGGTTTTATCCCTTGCTTTAGATCAATTCTATATGAATTTTGCGCCTTTTTAGGAGATTATATGAGGTTTTATCGTTCTCTTGGAATTTCTCGTATCCAATTGAGTTTTGTAGGTAAAAAGACGTTTTTGCGCTATTTCCTGTCAAACCAAGCGATAATCTTGAAACACGAGGCTAGTAGAAGCGAGTCTTAGCAAATTAGAACTGTCTTGGGATCATTCACTTGTCCCAAAGAAGAATAAATAAGGCCGGACCATGTACCTACGAGAATTGACCAAAGACAAAGATAAAGTTAAGATGTTCCAACTCCTAACCTCAACTCCTCTGCCATTGGGGTCATTGAAAGTCAAGGATAAGCACTTAAGTAAATCTTCCAAAGTAAGATATCACATCCCCTATCGGGTTTGCATACATGGGGAAGCGTGAAAAAGGGAAGATGAAGCAACTACGCCTAAAAACATGCATCCCTGATCGGGGACACCTAAACCCGATCGGGGATGTGTATTTGTACTCGCATTTTGTTTGGACTCCCTCCAATTTATGAGGTGTATTGATTTCACGCGTCTTCCAAGGCCTATATAAGAAGAGCTCTTCGGCACAAACGCAACACATCTTACACTCAAATCCTCTCTCAATTCTTTCTTTAGTTCTCTCTTTTGTTCTAGTAAAACTCTAGTAGTTTTTGATCTTTTAGAAGGGTTGTAAGAAGAGTTTGGTTGTTCGTGATACTTTCACTAGTATCCTGGGTTGATCATACTCCATTCTAAGCCTTTATTCATGTAACATTTCTGTCCTTTGTTAGTTTCTTATCATTTCTTATCTTTATCTAATCATATAGCCTTTAGTTTATGACATAATCTAAGTTCTTATTCATATAATTCTATTATTGTTATTGTCTCTTTTTAGTCATTGTTATCATCTTAATCTTACCACCATTATAAACTTTGTATTGCATTCATACATCATCCATGACTAGTCTAATTCATCTTAATATGACAATAGTTCTATCTTGTTTAATCATGAGTGAGTAATTCTAATCCTAGGGGAATAGGGAGTCATGTATGATTAGTGATTGAAATTTTTGGAAAGAAATTATTGCATTTGTACCATTGTTCTATTGCATGCTTGGATTGTATTGTTAGTTGATGATTATTGATCACAATCTTTGACTAAATCTGATGTTCTTTCCTAAGATCGAAAGCCGGGAATTGAATAGATAAAGCATAACATGGTAGTTCAAACTACTAAACGTGAAAACTCGCTAGATCTTGTACTATGGTAGCAACAATTCGAAAGATGTTGTAGGACCTAAACAATGAATCAATGGCATGACTTCTAAACTCCAACTTGACATAAACTAATATACATGTATGAGCCTATCTCCCTACTTCTTTCACTACTACAAATTCAGGCAATAACAACGCCCCATCAACAACGCTTATTCACGAAAATTAAGAAAAACCGTTGTCGAATGGATTATTATTTTTCCGCGGAATTTTATTAAAACTAATAACAATGGTATTATTTTTTTGTCCGTTGTTATTAGTTTTAACAACGGGTCAAACTAAAATAACCGTTGTAAATATATAAACTAATAACAACAGTTTACTCTATATCCGTTGTTATTAATTTAGCGCAAAATTAGTGTAAAGTAATAACAACGGTCACCAACAAACCCGTTGTTAAAATGTGTTATTAATTTGGCGCAAAATTTGGCGTAAAATAATAACAACGATATAATTTTGTTGTACGTTGTTATTAGTTTTAACAACGGTTAGAACCTTTTTAACCGTTGTAAATATATAAACTAATAACAACAGTTTACTATGTATAATAACCGTTGTCAATATTTGTTAATAAAGATGAAAAAAACACACAACACTAATAATACTGTACTGTAACACAAAAACACAAACACAAAGCGATCATACTGTAATACAAAACCACAAACACTAAGACATACTCCCTGATCGTCTCTCTGTCATCATCTCTGTCACTGTTGTAACCGTCTGCTATTTCTTATTAATCAGGTATTATTTTTATTAACTATTTCTTATTAAGATTTTCTAGCTAGATTGTTCAATTCTAATTATTGTGGATTTCTTGAATGTCGTTTATTATTGAATTTGTGAATTAGTTGGCTTATAATTTTGCTAAATTGTTCAATTCTAATAATTTTGCTTTATTGATTTCCTGAATTTCGTTTATTTGTGAATTAGTTGCCTTATATATATATATTGCATTTTCTGAATTAGTTGGCTTATTATTGAATTAGTTTTAATTAGTTGTATTTTCTGAATTAGTTGGCTTACTATATATATTACGAATGTAGATAAATGACTCGAACTTGGATGAATGCTGCGAATATGAGTGACCCAAACTATAAGGATGGTTTAGCTGAATTTTATGAAGTCGTTGCAAACAATTTGAATGGTTCTTCTAGTATTCCATGCCCTTGTGAAAGATGTGGTAATATCAGGTATATGGCTATTCCGGACGTTAAAATTCACCTAGAAAAGTATAGTTTTAGTCGATGCTATACCCGTTGGATTTTTCATGGGGAATCATTAGAGGAAGAGAATAGCTTTGAAGAAGATGATCTTGAGGTATACGAAAGGCTAACTGATGATCTCGAGTTTGCCGAGTATGTTGAGTTGGAAGCAGACAAGTTGAATGTTGGGTCTACAGATATTGAAGAAAAAGATGATGAATCAAATGCTTTTGAAGATGACAATATTAATTTGGATGACCTTGACAACATGTATGAGAAGTTGTGTGAGTCTGAAGCGCCCGTGTACCCTGGTTGTAAGTACACAAAAATGTCGGCTGTGGTGAAGTTGTATAATATCAAGGGGGAAAATGGGGTGAGTGACACATGTTTCACTAGTTTATTAGCCTTGATAAACGACATGCTTCTAGATGGTAATGTTCTTCCCGTTAAGACAAATGAGGCTAAAAAACTAATTAGAGGAGTGGGTATGAAATATGAGAAAATACATGCATGTCCAAATGACTGCGTATTGTATCGAAAATTATATCAAAACTTAACCAATTGTCCGGTTTGTTTTGTGTGGCGTTATAAGGATAAGGAAGGGATCCCGGCTAAGGTGTTGTGGTATTTTCTAGTGATACCAAGATTCATAATGATGTTTGCGAATAACAATGATTCAAAAATGTTAACTTGACATGAAACTGGAAGAATAAATGATGGGAAGCTAAGACACCCGGCAGATGGTATGCAATGAAAATCGTTCGACGCTAAGTATCCTGTGTTCGGCAATAAACCTAGAAACTTACGTCTAGCGTTGTCCACTGATGGAATGAACCCACATGGAAACATGAGTACCCAACGTAGTACTTGGCTAGTAGTGTTGGCTATATATAACTTACCTCCATATGTGTGCATGAAAAGAAAGTATTTGATGTTGTCGTTGTTAATTTCCGGCCCTAAACAACCTGGAAATAATATAGATGTCTATTTGGAACCTCTTTTAGATGATTTGCGGGATAGTGGGATAGAAGTATTTGATTCATATAAGAATGAAACTTTCAATTTGAGAGCGATGTTATTGTGTACAATATCCGACTATCCGGCTTATGGCGACCTTTCTGGGCATACTGTGCATGTGAAAGAGGCTTGTCCATTGTGTGGGGAGGATATCGAGTCTGAATACTTGAAGTGTTCTCATAAGTATGTGTATTTGGGAAATAGGAGGGGCTTGAATCCCGACCATTGTTATCGCAAGCAGCAGAAAGCATTTAATGGAAGTCAAGCACTTCGTCAACCTCCTAGAATTTTAAGTGGGCATGAAGTTTATCAGAAAGTTAAGCATATTGAGATAAAATATAGGAAGAATAACGGCTCTAATAAATTGTCTACTCGTGGGTAGAAGAAAAGATCCATATTTTTTGATAAACTTCCATATTGGCATGACCTGGAGGTCAGGCATTGCCTCGATTTCATGCACATTGAGAAAAATGTCTGTGATAATATTATCAATACCCTCCTAAATGTTCCCGGTAAAACAAAGGATAACGCCGCATCTAGGGAAGATATGCAAATGATGGGTATTAGGCTAGAGTTGGCACCACAAAAGAGAGGTAATGATACATTTTTATCGCCAGCAGCTTATACCCTTTCACGGAATGAGAAAAAAGAGTTATGTGCATGCTTGAATGGAATTAAAGTGCCACATGGTTATTCGTTGAACATCAAAAGCCTTGTGTCGATGCAAGACCTAAAACTCACCGGGTTAAAGTCACATGATTGTCACACTTTGATGCAACAATTACTATCCGTGGCTATTTGTTCCATTTTACCTAAAAAGGTACGATATGCTATTACTAGATTTTGTCTCTTCTTCCAGTCCATATGCGATAAAGTCATCGATCCCGATGATGCGGATTCATTGCAGGACCTCGTTGTCACCTCTCTTTGTCATTTTGAAATGTATTTTCCACCCTCTTTCTTCACTACCATGATTCACCTGACACCCGTGTACTTGAGATACCAGTATCCTTTCGAAAGTTTGATGAAAGTGTACAAGGACTATACATCTAATCGGTATCGTCCAGAAGGTTGTATTGCTGAACGCGCTATTTTAGACGAAGCTCTTGAATATTGTTACGTTCATCTCTCCCCTGAGGAGTTAATTGGCTTTCCAAAGAATCGTCATAGTGATTGGATGACCGAAAAAGGTATTAGGAGCTGGGTTGAAAAAGTTGTGACACGTGACATGTTGCATTTAGCACATACGTATGTGCTAAACAACAAAGGTGAGGTGCAACCTTATATTCAACAACACATAGATGAGCTCAAATACGATCACCCAAACAAGAGCGAGATGTGGATTGAAAACGAGCATAAGAAGACGTTTGGAGAGTGGTTTAGGAATATTGTCTTGGAGTATAAGAATTTGTATGGTGACGACATCTCTCCTAGGTTACTACGTCTTGGTTTAGGTCCAAATGTCAGGGCCACTTTTTTCAGCAGTTTTGCTATTAATGGACATACTTTTTACACCCGCGAGCAAGATGAGTTGAGCACAATGCAAAATAGTGGCGTGAGTTCTGAATTTGAGGCAATGCACTTTGCTACTTCAAAAGATAAAAAACCTATTTGGGGAAAATGCCTTTATTATCGTGTTATTCAAGAAATATTGATACTAGATTACATTGATTTCACAATACCTCTGTTTCGATGTAACTGGGTTGATAACAACAACAATTGTGTTCGAAAGGATAAAATGGGATTTACGTTGGTCAATTTGGATGAGGTTGGCAATAATAAGGATGCTTCTTTCATAATGGCATCCCAAGCTAAACAAGTGTTCTATGTCACTGATCCTATGGATAAGAAGTGGTCTGTTGTACTATCTATAAGGAGTAGACGGGGTGCACCTGCAAGTGATGTTCCAAACTAAATGAGTAGTATCCCTTTGAATCCTAAGGCGTCCATTGTGCCTTAATTCTGCTGACCGAGTATCCCAGCTCAATAAGCTTATTTCTGATTTGGCAACAAATTTTGCATCGTCCATATGGCCTGGGGCATTCATTAGGACACAGTGATATGGACGAGTAACATTTTGAGTCATTTCCAAAATAGATAAGTAATTTGATGGTTTTGGTTTGGTTTATTTGCAGTGAGTATTCAGTATGAGTTAATTATGGGCTCTTTTCTGAATTTATAGCAAGTTCAAGATGTGTAGTCATTCAGTGTATTGTCTCTAGCTTTTGTTAGATTTGGTCATTGTCGAAGATTCCCATTGTGACACCCTCAAATTTGCGGAAAGAAAAAAAATAATTTAAATACATACTGAAGGTGTCCGAAATAAAAAGGTTCATAACAAAAAGGAAAATAAAATTATACAAGATAAATATACAAGACGGGAGACATATCTCCCGTATAAATACGGAAATAAAAGAGTGTATAATAATATACAAACTATGAACCGAATATAGGTCCAAGGTAAATACTTCGCTCGCTAGCTCGTCAATGTACCCCAAATATGCATCACCACCTGTTCGACCGCATTAAATATAAACACGGAAGCCACAGTCAGTGGGGAGTAAACTCCGAGTTCTCCCAGCCACGAAATGTCGAGTTTAATGAAACATGAAGAACATAAAAGCAATGTATATATAAAATACAAAACCTTAACATATATGATATGCTTTTCATGTTATGAAACATTAACTAACATATAACCTATCATATGAAAGCTATCATGTGAATTCGGTAATAAAATATAACCCGAGGTAGGGAAGCTGGTATGCTGGCTCAGCGGTTACCATGTAACATGGCCCTGATACACTCAAACCCTAATCCACACGTAATCATGTGAATCAGTTAACAATCGGTAATCCAAACTCTATCAATCATAGCCGGCTTGCATCTCACCTTCTAGAACTCATAGAATCATACAAACATGAAAGACCAATACGTCTACAAACAGGCATAAGTTCCTAGTGCAGTCAATAGTCGACTTCTGTAACTCGAGGCTATACCACAAGGTAGGAAAAACATCCTAGTCCTAGACTGATCAGACCTAGCGACAACAGCTATTCCGTTCCCCGTCACATGACATAACCGTCTATGAGAAACTCTACTAGGCGACCCCCTAAGCAGAGATGGCTAGTACTTCAGCTGGCTCCCTTCCCAAAGCGGAACTCTTAGGATGCCATGCCCCGACTTGGATATAAACCCACCAAGCCGGGACACAAAAGCTATCAAGCAGTGGAAATCCATATTGCTCGTTAAAGATAGTACGGGCCTATCAATGTATATGGTCCAAGATACTCATTTAGAATTTAGAAATGGTCAAGACGCCATATACTCATAATACTCTATGGGTACTTAGTCAACACGACACCAACCATATAATCAAACAGTCACGGGAAAAACATCCTATCATGTGACTAATTTGCATATAAATCATAATCGAATATCATATCGCCTCATATCTACTAAGGCTAATTCAATAATTAAATCAAACCTTACTTGAAGACAAATCCCCGACCCGAGTCCCGCGACGGGTCATTAGTCAAATCGGGGCTGACTAGATCTTAGTTTGACCAAACCCGTTGGATCAAACCGGCTCGAAACAGAGTCTTTATCACATAGACATAAAATCAACATATTCATTACATGTTATTTTAATAAAGCTTCTAACATGTGAATTATTAAATCTTACGTAAAACCCCGCTTGAATTAAAGGATATCAAAATAAACTACGATCTCGTCTTATAATTTCTAACATGTGAGAAATAATAATTTTATGAAAAACCTTTTTAATTAAATATTTTACCTATTAATATTTCCCACTTGCTAAATATTACAAAACACGATAAAAATGACGATAACTCAAAAACCGTCACAAGTCCCAAGTGGGACCCACGGGCTGAGTTGGGCCGGACCCCACATGGGCCTGGATGGGCCCCACGGCCTGTTTTGGCAAAATGGGCTGTTTTGGCCTTTTTAACGGTTTTACTAAAAACCGTTTCTAATTATTTCCCGCATGCTTTAACATAATTAAAACCCGTCAAAACAACAATTAACAATCAAACATCGACACAACCCAAAGACCAAAACCCGGACCCACCTTGGACCAGCCCAGACCGGGTCTGAACCGGCCTGGACCGGCCTGGTTTGGTCCGGTTTGGGCTGTTTTTCCAGCCAATAATTCGGCCCCCACCACAACGCACACCATATTATTTCTAACATGTTTTTAAGTAATCAACAACCATTTTAACATCCAATTCACCATTTCATTCATATAAAAA
>JAIUZE010070479.1:0-102796 GCA_022085475.1 Heliosperma pusillum
AAAGATAGTACGGGCCTATCAATGTCATGGTCCAAGATACTCCTTTAGAATTAGAATGGTCAAGACGCCATATACTCATAATTCTCTATGGGTACTTAGTCAACACGACACCAACCATATAATTAAACAGTCACGGAAACCATTTCCTAACATGTGACTAATTGCATATAACTCATAATCAAATAACATATCGCCTCATATCTACTAAGGCTAATTCATTAATTAAATACAACCTTACTTGAAGACAAATCCCCGACCCGAGTCCCGCGACGGGTCATCAGTCAAAACGGGGCTGACTAGATCTTAGTTTGACCAAACCCGTTTGGGCAAACCGGCTAGAAACAGAGTCTTTATCACATAGACATAAAATCAACATATTCATTACATGTTATTTTATTAAAACTTCTAACATGTGAATTATTAAATCTTACGAAAAACCCGTTTGACTTTAAAGGATAGCAAATTAAACTATAATCCCGTATCATAATTTCTAACATGTGAGAAATAATAATTTTATGAAAAACCTTTTTAATTAAATATTTTACTTATTAACATTTCCCACTTGCTAAATATTACAAAACACGATAAATTAACATTAAACTCAAAAACCGTCACAAGTCCAACAAGGTGACTCTTGGGCTGATTTGGGCCGGACCAAACATGGGCCTGGACTGGCCCACGGGCTGTTGGGCTGTTTTGGGTTTTTTATCGACTTTACTAAAAACCGTTTCCTAATATTTCCCGCATGCTTAACATATTTAAAACCCGTCAAACAACAACAAAACAATCAAACATCGACACAACCCAAACCAAAACCCGGCCCCACCATGGACCAACCCAGACCTGGCTGGACCGGCCTGAACCGGTCTGAACCAGGCCTGAACCGGCCGGTTCACAGCCACCCTTACCCGGCCACTTCCACGGCCACAACAACCACCACCCTAAATTAATTCTAACATGATTTTAATTAACAACATCCATTTTTAAACATCCAATTCAACCATCATTCATACAAAATCATGGTTATAAATAAATCATACAATATGTCAAGAACACTAACATGATAAAAATTCCATACAACATAAAAATCATTACTACTTATCATGATACTACCAAAAACCATAAATCATAATAACATGAACAAAAACAAAAGATGAACCAAAAACAAAAGAAACAAAGGCTATGTAACATTAAATCGTCGAGTAACTCGGAATCGT
The DNA here is from genome assembly GCA_022085475.1 of Heliosperma pusillum. Taxonomy (NCBI): domain Eukaryota; kingdom Viridiplantae; phylum Streptophyta; class Magnoliopsida; order Caryophyllales; family Caryophyllaceae; genus Heliosperma; species Heliosperma pusillum. The sequence continues at coordinate 1,218 of JAIUZE010070479.1, forward strand.
TACCTTAGCTAGCAAGATCAATTAGCACCAAAATAAGAAGTATAAAATAAGAAACCCGTCTACTAATCTTCACCCAAAATATACGAGTCTCCAAACTCGTCTTCAAAATCTTCCCCTATAAGAAATGACAAGAAAAACATTATTAGAATTTAGACTTGATTTTCCATAATTAAATGTTGAAAACGATTTTGTCGGAATTGAAAATAAACCGTACGTGAAGATGGAGAGCGAAGAGGGGATCCTAGAAATATAAGTTAGGACGGATTTAAATAAGAAATGAAGGTTTTATGATGATTTTGCTCAAGAACGACGAAGAACGAATGAAGAACGAATGAAGAACGAATGAAGAACGATTAATTTGATCTTAAGTTGATTTGTTGTAAAATGAGAAGTTGTTAGTGAGTAATGGGTGATGAGGGAGCCGTGTAAATATAGAGGGAGTATGAAGTCGGGTTTTGAAATTGTTGTTACGGAATTGACTCGGGTTTAATAATTATATTACGGTAATTGATTAGATATAAATATATATTAAGTTAATTAAATTAAATATCAAGATATTATGTTATTATAATCAAAAGAAAGACAAATATCTAGTCCTATTAGAGGACCAAGGAGCCGTGTGGTATGGTGAGAAAACGGATCTGATTTCGAGCGTTTTGCGTAATTTTCGTTAACTGATCGATAAAGTTAATAAATATCTAGATATTATTATTAGTTTAATCAAAACAATTAGAATATCTAATTGTGAGTGGAAAAATATGACATGGGCGTGTGACTCATGCCAAAGTCGGGTTTCGGGTTTGTTTCGGGATTTACGATGAGTCGGGAATAGTTAAATGATTCACGGGTTTAAACCGTAAAACCTTATTATAAATTCCGAATAAATTCAAAATAATTTTATTAAATTATCATAAATTCTAATAAATCTAAATAAAAATAAATTAAAAATATTATTTTTTTAAATAAAATTTCGGTCTTCAAAATTACAAGGCGAGTCGGGAAAGTCAACGAAAGTCAAAGTCGACTTAAAAGTCAAGAAAAGTCAAAGATGACTTAAAAGTCAAGAAAAGTTTATGACGACTTAAAAGTCAAGAAAAGTCAATGACGACTTTAAAAAGTCAAGAAAAGTCAAAGACGACTTAAAAGTCAAGAAAAGTCAAAGATGACTAAAAACGGTCTTTTCATGAAATCTTTCAGAAATTCCAAATACGAACGCGGAATTTCAAAATACGACTCGAAACAATAAATTCTATTTTAAAAACTTAAGTCTGCTGAAAAGTGTTAGTAAATATTTTTACTAGAAAAATTGGGTACTTTTCGGGTTGTTACATAGAAGCCCAATTAGCCCTTCTACAGCAACAAGTAGGAAGCTCTTCCCAATCCAAGGAACATGTTAACGTCACTAACCACGTAGTGGTATGTGAGACATGTGGGGTTGGAGGACATAGTTTTCAAGAATGTACGAGTTCGTTAGAGCAAGTCAATGCCTATCAAGCATATAGGCAGGGCAATGCTTTCTCAAACTTCTATAATGAGAACACAAAAAACCATCCTTTTTTGTCCTACAAAAGCACCAACATTCAGAATCCCCACCATCAGATTCAACAACCATTCATACCATATCAACAGAAGCCTTACAATCCACCTGGTTTTCAAAACCAGAGACCTTCATTTCAACCTAACTTCAATCAACCTTACCAACCTCAACACCAACCACCCCAAAATCAAAGCCAACCCAATGACTCAAGCTTGAGCAAGATTGAATCCATGCTTCTCCAAGTTGTTCAAAAACAAGATTCAATGTTTGCTCAACTTCAAAAGAGTATTGACCTAAAAGCCTGCTAGACCATCTGATCTATGATTGTAATGAACACATCATTCTTACGAACTCACAATGAATTACTTGCATGTTCTAAATTCAATTGCATCAATATGTTAATCTACATGTGTGAACCTACTTCCCTAGATGCTTTTCATTATTGTTAATTCGTCATTTGCCTTATTGCTTTCATCTTCATTTGCTTTTTGTTAGTTTAGACATCATAATCCCAAAACCCAGAAACTCGTTAGATAAAACTCAATTGCGAGACATTTCACATTCTATAGGAAACACCATCTCCCTGAGGATCGACCCCTACTTCCCTAATTACATTAATTTGTTATTAGCCTAGTTTGGGTAATTTATCTTTGTATTGGGCTTGCGACGGGCTCGGTCAGTTTGACGTTACTGTCGTATGACGGTGGTGATCAGTTGATCCCTTGAGGTCACACCTAAAGGACAATCCCCTAATCATGTACATTAATTAATTGTATAGCGATACAGATTAATTAATCCCTTAAATTGAACTAAGTTTATATTGTGAGTGAGAATTTTATCTTATTGTAATATGATTAAATAATATTCATTTTAGTAATTTAATTTTTATATTACTAAGAATGCATTATGTTTATGAAACAGTTGAGATAAGCAAAATTGGTCGATTATAATTACAAATTGTTGTAGATTGTATTAACCAAATATGAGATGACCCATTTTATTTACATGTAATTATAAAATGTGACTTAAAATGTTAAGTCTAATTATTTGTTATGAAATTGCATTTAAATTGGTTAAATGCACTTTTATAAGTAAAATTACATGTTACATGTCGCATGTCACATTTGTGACAAATGAAAAATTACAAAGATAAAATGGACACCCATTTTTACATGGTGCACCGGTTTTTATGTGTTAGAAGAGGCACTTGGATTTAAATTATTAATCTAATATGGATTAGACAAAATGATTAACCTAAAGCCTAAAATTAGCTAGCCTACTTTCTTGTTAAGACAAAAAGTAAAGGCATGCCCCCACTACTCTAGAAGGGGCCGGTCATGCTCTTCTAATTAGGAGAAATTTTTCTCCTTATTTGTATTCATTCATCTCATAAGAAAGATGGATGCTTATCTCTCATAAAAACACAACTTCTCACACTAGAAAAGCTTGAGAAGCTTCATACAAACTTGAGTTTAAATATTAATACAAGATTACTAAGAGTAGTAATAGTGGTATTAATTTTATTTTATGAAAGACTACTATATTATACTAGTGTAGTATTTTAGTAGTGATTTAGGAGTTGTCTTGGGTGCAACTTATTGGAGAGTTCTTATACTAAGAACTAGGAGTTCATCCCTAATATTGTAAGCTCAAGAACAAAGTAGGAATGAGTCCTATTTTGTGCCCAAAAATCCGTTCAAATCAATGTAAGGAACAATTTCTTCTTCCTTATTTGTATTTTAGTTATGCATGCATAAGATCTACATAGTTTAAGAGTAAACTATTTGTGTTATGATATTAGAAATGTCTAATATTGAGTTTAAGAAACTTACAGATTGTTCATATATGATAATCACATTTATCGTTTGAGTTTCTTAAACTCATTTTTGTGCTTTGTTATATCCAAATAGGTTGTAGAGACAACTTTGAACCCTATTAAAGTGAACTGGATTAACATAAGCTTTGACCCCTAATTGCTTATATGAGGTGACGTCTCCAAGTGACTGGAGTGTGATGCGCTTGATGACAAGTTCAAGTGTCATACGGTCATAAGGGATGACTAGTCGATCACATAGGCAGACTGTATAGGACACTCTGTCGGGCAGTGACCGCTTATAGAGTTCTGTCAATTTTATAGCCTGGTCGTGGCGAGAGCTACTATAGTATTCTTTTTTAGTCAATTCTTTAGACTAAAGACTGTTCGCCTAAGATGGCACAGTTTTAGAGTGACTTTGATTTATGCTCTACAACCTTCGTAACTGGGGTCAAATGGGCATCTTTTGGGTCATGATGAGTTGTGCCTATTGGAAGGGAATAAGTGCAATAGGAATTGTCCACCCTTGTCATGGTTATTTAAAATCTCAAGGCCACTCGAGGAGTAGTAAGCTGTTAATGCGTGGCCACGCTCGAAAGGTATCTATGGTAGATAACTCCGGTCAGACAGTTACTCTCCATATCGAGGAAACCACTCTTGATATGATCGAATGCAAGTACGACCTGCAAGACACCTTGCGTTGAGTGGGAGATAGTAACAGGACAAGTGAATTGGTGACGCACACTTGTCTCGGACAAGTGGGAGATTGTTGGAGTATGTGTCCTCAAAAATAGTGCGATCACATTATTAATCTCAATAATAAGAATACAAAGGGATGATGAATATTATAGTCAACTGGTCAACATTAATCGGTAACGATTGGCTCATTAGAGTTTGACATTATCAGTTGATCTCTTGAGGTCACACCTAAAGGACTATCACCTAATCATGTAAGTTAATTAATTGTATAGCGATATAGATTAATTAATCCCTTAAATTGAACAAAGTTTATATTATTTGTGAGAATTATATTTTATTGTAATATGATTAAATAAGATTCATTTTATTAATTTAATTGTTATATTACTAAGAATGCATTATGTTTATGAAACATTTCAGATAAGCACAGTTGGTTGATTATAATTACATTTAGTTGTAGATTAAATTAACCAAATATGACATGACCCATTTTATTTACATGTGATTATAAAATATGACTTAAAATATTAAGTCTAATTTATTTGTTATGAAATTGCATTTAAATTAGTTAAATGCACATTCATAAGCAAGATTACATGTTACATGTCACAAAAATAATATGGACTCCATTTTATGGAGACATAACCGATTTTGGGGTGGGTAGTAGGGTGATTAGGCTTTGAGTGTTGTTCTAATTAAGAATTGGACATAATCATTCACTAGCCTAAACCTATACCCTAGTTATTGCATTGTTAAGAACAAAAAGCAAAAAAAGCACCCCACTTTCCCCATGTGGTGGCCGGATGGCTTGTGCAAATAAGAGGACAAGTTTTTCTCTTATTTTTACTGCTTGATCTTATATTCACAAAAGATGATTATCTCTCTACATCTCCACATTCTCACACAAAAGAAAACTTAAGAAGTTCTTCTCAAATCTTGTGTTCATACATTACTAAGTCTAGTAATAGATTATTAGATAATTTATTTAAGGGTTCTACTATTTTATAATAGTGTAGTATTTTTAGTAGAGATTAAAGGGTTGTCTTGGGTGCATCTAAAAGGAGAGTTTCTAATTTGGAACTTGGAGATCATCCTTCATATTATAAGCTCAAGAACAAGATTTAGAAGGTGTCCAAATCTTGTGCCCATATTGCCGAAATCATATGTGAGGAAAAGTTTTTCTTATCTTTTATCATTTTGTTATGCATGCTTAAGATCCAATAGTTTAATGAGTAAACTAATTATAAAATGTTATTAGAAATGTCTAATAATGGGTATAAGAAACCTTCATTTTTTCCCTTCATGTATCTTGGGTTGCCTCTCAACATTGTCAGGACTACTTCTGATATGTATGGCATTCTCCTTACTAAGATGCAAAATAATATTCATCACTAGGCTACAAAGTTCCTATCTTTTGTTGGTATTGAGTAACCTTCAAATGTCGTTTCCAATGTAATTTGTCCCGGAGTCACTCGACCGAGTATAGCAGTACTCGGTCGAGTGGCCCTAGGTTAGTAGCATCTTTTTGTTTTCTTTTTTTAGCTTGTTTGTATATAGATCGAGTATTGTCGTGTGTTAATCTTGCTTATGTCTATGTCTTGTAAAATAACCGCTAATGTTTGTTATTCTATCTTATGCTAAAAGTAAGACATCCCTTTGCCTTTTTCTCCTTGTTTGTTTATACTAGTTTAGTTAGATGAACATTTGCATGCTAAACAACTTCGATGGTAGTTAAACGCATTAAATCCACTTAAAATGAAATTCACATGTAGGTTTAAATTGTATGATTGCATTTCTATATGACACGTCTCCAAATATCAATTCTTTTGTTTAGTAGAGACCGTTACTATAAAGGGCGGGGTTGGATGTTTTTAAATGAAATTAAATTAACTTTCTAACACGTAATCTCACACGAACTCAAAATCTCTACAAATTAGTTTCTAAATTCCATTTAAAAATTTAGTGGCGACTCTTTTCAGAAACGTCAATAAACGTTTTTAATGAAATAAAATGTATTGCGTGGATCGAATTTCTTCATCCACAATATGACCTTTATATAACTCAATATTTACATTTGCAATTTAAATTAAAGTTCTTGAACAAAAAGTATGGAGACTTATATTTTGTTTTAAAACATTATTTAGAAAGATAATTATTTTAAGAAAAGATAATTACTCGGTCATAACAGGTATCGCTATACAAATTCTCATTTAAGACGGAGCGACCCGTCTTAAGTTTAAACGAGAATTGCTTCGTTACACAATTGGTGTGAGAAGGGAGCATTAGTGCGTAACCCCGCCACATTGTGGTCCACTGCAACTCCATATATCTGTAAGTTAGCCTCTACAAGTACCCTTCCGGCCCTTCTCTTCTTGAATTCCATTTCCACTCAAAAGACAACAACAAACTACAAACTGCCCACTTTCCCTCCTTATCTCTTTCACCTCCCTCTTCATCCTTATCGCATATTCACAATTTCACATCACGCTAATACTATTATTACTATTATATATATTATTGTTAGTATAGACCCGTGCAAGCGATGCATACACTGATACACAGTGTTTATAAAGATTTACCTAACAGTATACTAAGTATTATTTATAGGTTGTGAATTGGCAATTCATTATTCCAACTATTGTACACTACTTCCAAGTACCCCCACAAGAAATGAAAAAAGTGCCACTTCCAATTAGTAAGTACTCCGTATTGATGTTGGTAAGTGGTTTTAACTTCCATCTACTACATGTTGTTGTCTTGATGATTCATTGACACTTGAACTTCCAACCAAGTATACATATATACACATGGATCTGGAATCTAACAACCCTTTTAAGGTTATAGTCCTTTATAAGACGTACTGGATTATTACTTTCTTAATAAGTGTATGATTGGACTGTTAATAATAATATTATTTGTTGGTTGCAGAAGGAATCATGGAGAACAATTATAAGTCTAGGTTATCAAAGCTTAGGTGTAGTATATGGTGATTTGAGCACTTCACCTTTATATGTATACAAAAGTGCATTTGCTGAAGATATACAACATTCTGAAACTAATGAAGAAATATATGGGGTTTTGTGTTTTGTGTTTTGGACATTAACACTAATTCCATTGCTTAAGTATGTTTTTATAATACTTAGAGCAGATGATAATGGTGAAGGAGGGACATTTGCTTTGTATTCATTGTTATGTCGACACGCTCGACTTACTTCTTTGCCTAATTCCCAGCTTGATGATCACCACTTATCAGCTTATAACAACAATCCTCACCACCTTCCTCATAACAATAATGCTACTTCTACTTTAAAATATACATTAGAAAAGCACAAGTTTTTCCACAAGTTTTTGTTGCTTTTGGCTCTTATTGGCACTTGTATGCTCATTGGAGATGCTGTCCTCACACCTGCACTCTCTGGTAATTGTTTCTCTTTTTTCTCCAAATAATTGTTTTTTTCATCTGGTAAATTCCTGATATAATTTTCCCGGCCGACTCATTTGCAGTTTTCTCTGCTGTTTCTGGACTGGAGCTTTCCACATATAAGGTGCAACATGAATGTAAGTTGCTGGTATTATTTTCAGAATGTTTTTTTTTTTCTCTAACTCCAGTTATCTAAAGTTATGAATAATTTACTGCTCAAATTCATGAATTAGGCAAAGGATTCCTCCATCTTTACACCAAATTCTTCCATGTTTACCCCCAAAGCCGCTGTCCTGACAGCGGCTTCTAGGTTTCCTGGCTTTCATGTTGTCGTGGAAGCACGGGTAATCCTAATTATGGAAGTACTCATAATCCTAATCACTCTAGATTTTAATAATCCACACTATAATCATGCAATTAATACATTATATCACATTACAACTACTGGTTTAGAATCCGAGCTCTATACGACTATACTAAAGTTTTCGAGTTTTCTTTTAAAAATCTGAGTTATATTACAAAGTTTCTGAACTCACACACTGCATAAAAAAAAAGTAAACTTCTAAAAAGCTCAAAAAATTTACACATTAGCTTGGATAAATGTACAATGGTTGTACAATTCTTGTTATACAATTGGAGGTAAAATAGTACTCCCTCCTAGTCGGTCATTTCTTCCCTCTTTTCTTATTGGGTAAGTCGGGTTTTCTTCCCTCTTTCCCTTTTTGGATGTGGGGTTGTGTGTTTTGTGTGGTCCAAATTCATTTGTATGTGGGGTAGTGTGTTTTGTGTGATCCAAATTCATTTCCTTAATTTTTGTGTAAAAGTGAAAGGGGAAGAAATGAGTGACTAGGAGGGAGTATCTTTTATTTAGAAAAAAAAAGAGACTGAAAAGTTTATAAAAAGTAATTCATGATTAATACAAATAATGTTAATGATTTGTTTTGTAAGCATATATTCAAAGGTGTTATTCAGTGCTTCACGTTTTTAATTATTGTAATCAAGGTTGGTTTGTGGTGTATCTACGTGTTACCTGTACCTTGCAAATCAAAAGATTGATACACATGGTGTGGTGGGGTATAAGGACATCAAATTGAAAGACTTTTGGTCTCTTGTGCAAGCCAACACCATATCTTGTGTTCGATATCAAATTAGTTGTCTTAATCAGGAATGACATGTTTGCATTCAATTTTTATAACTCAACTTACATGTGATGTTACCCTGTTAGGCACACAACGGTTGATTTAAGTCGTCTTCTTCGCATTCACACTTTAATCATTATCGTGACAGCTTTATTAAGCATGCTGCTTTGTTCTTTGAGCTATGTTAATGAGCTAATATGACGTTTTCCAAAACGCCATTAATTAGAAAAAAGAGTAATAAATCATTTGCGTATGTAACTACTACAACAACGTTTTTCAACACTTGCTTAATTCATGTGCAATATCCTAAACGATTTACAACAATAACTGAGGGATTAACTTTTTGTGTTACTTGAATTAAGGGGTATGTTTAAAAACAATATCCTGACTTTCCAGGAAGTGCTTGTCAAAGTGCAATGGACAACTGTGTAACTTTTCTCTCACACTCTTGGCTTTGGTTTGTCTATGCTTCTTGTATAAGAGGGACGCTACCAACATTCTTTTTCTAACCTTCTCCTTTCACCCTCTTACAACCGGTTAAATTAATATAAATCAAGCAAAAAAACATTATTTTAATCGCTTGTGAGAAAATAAAGTAGAAAAGAAGGATGAAAAGAAAAGGTAGATAGTATTTGTACTAGTGTAACACAGGATAATCAGAAATTGGTTTCTTGGGGATAAGTGGATGACCATTAAAAAAGGCACCCATGATAGAGATGTTTTGAAGAAAAGTAACCAATAGTTTGTTTCTTGCTTTTGAACCTCACTAGTTATTGCAATTCTTTGTAGTTCTGTGTATATATTATTATTTTAGTGGCATGTTATTCTTATGTTATTCTTGTAACCGTGATTTGACTTACCTAATTCACAAACTATTGTGTGTTACCAACTCTAATGCGTAATGCCTGTATATGAAACTGTGTGCAAGTTTGATCATGATATTAAATTATGGTAAAGTAGTGAATTGCAGTAGTGTACTATGGCATGGTAATGCAATTAATTTTGTGTACATCATATAATATAATCCTTATTAATCCAGCATCAATTCAAAAAGCTTTCTGTCAAGTTAATTCCATCTAAGCAGTATTGCTGAAAAACATTTAATATTGGGTCTTCAGTGTGTGTAATAAATGCGCCTGTTCAATCGCACCATGTGACTATTGCTAGTGATAACCATGTACTTGTCTACGGTGTTTTAGTATTGGTCTGCCATATGTATAATTGATGTGCCTGCTCATTAGCACCATGTGACTTTTGCTAGTGATAACTAACTATGTACCTGTCTATGGTGTCAAGTTGTCAATTCACTGACGTATCTAGGATTTGTTCATAAGGGGTGCGGTTGCGAATCTGAGATAGGAGTAACGAAATTTACACTAAACTGGTAAATGTTAATAATAGTAATCTTAGTACTAAGAATAGACTATTAAGGCCATGTTCTTTTCGGCTGAAATGAGCTGAACTGAGTTAAATGGAGGTGAGCTTAATTGAACTAAATTGAATGAAGGCGAGTTGAAGTGAATGTAGTTCAAATAAGACTTAATTTTGTGAAGAGATGAGTTAAATAGAACCGGCTAAAACTAAGCTAAAGTGTGTTGAATAGAGCCGAGCTGAAATAAAACGAGCTGAAATTAAGCCAAAAAGGACAGGGCCTAAAGAGGTATATTCATTTCCTATAGTCACAATATTAACATTAATACGGGTATAATACCGTATTATACATAAATGTAAAAAAATTCATGTGATTACTTATTGCAAATTATAAATTAGTGGTCTTAAAGAGAATTTATAATCTCGCACTTGGCGTTCGAACACTCAACATTCAACAATATTACCGTCCAACTTACCACTGAAACACAACCATGATACTGCTTTACCTACTGCTGTTTATATTTATCATTTATGGGGGTGTAGATGCAGCCACTGCACCCCCCATAGATACGCCAATGGTTGTCATTCTTCCGTTTTCCGTGGTGTCAATCTTGGTTTTGTGTCATTGAATCATAATGCTAGCCACGCTTACGCAATTTTCAAAGACAATATAGTCACATAGGGCACTACACATATTTGATTTTAAGATTTGTTGGAATATAGGAGATTCCTCTATTATGTTTAATAAAATGCACAGCTTGTTGGTTTATATAGATAATGCAATATTGTTTTTGGGTACATGTAGACGTCTCAATGATATGTAAACCAGTCCGGACCCGACTTGACCTCTTTTTTCAAGGTCAAGATCTATATGCGACCAATTTAGAGTTAAAACCCTAACCAATGTGTCGAATATTATGTTAACCATGTATTTAAAATGATTAAAAAGAAACACGTTGAGTCTAACTAAAATGTATTCTTATTAAATAATATTAATATTTTGTAAAAAATTCTACAAGTAAATTTTTTTTTTAACTAAAACGTTAATATCAAATACTCCCTCTGATTCTTTGGAAATGTCCCATATTCCATTTTTTGCATATTCACTAGAATTGACCCTATTCCATATTGGGTATGTTTTTTTTTTTTTTTACTAAAAGCACTTTACTTTATTGGTGAGAGTGTAATACCCACCACTCCACTCACAACATTTATTTTTGTGCAAAAAGTAAATGGGGCATTTCCAAAGAATCTGACGACAGAGTATGATCTAACGCAAGTATTTTTTTTCCAATAAAAAATTGGCATTTAAAATTCGTTGAAAACTATCTTTGACTTGACTATATGCTGACATAATTTGTATCCAACCCTACCAGGTATGACTCATACCCGACGCGGCCCCGTATAATGGGTCTAGGAACTTGTTATTTATGCTTCAAAATAAAAAAAACTTCACAATATTTCTTTTTCGACATGATGATTAATCCCTCCATCTTATTTATATTTTCTTCGTTTGACTAGAGATCATATTTAAGATCGAGCGTTGAACTATTTTTATCACCCCTTGACTTACAGTGGGTAAGGGCGAATGTTTTCTGGATCGACCAAAAAGGGAAGAAGGACAATGTAAATGAGATCAAGGGAGTAAAATGGTGTTGAAATAGAGAGTTAACTTCATTATGTAAATTTTCCACGGAATTCTGATAATGTTGGTCATTTTGAATTTCTTGCTCTTAAGAAAAGAGTGATCTTTCTTACAGAAATGAATTTACTTCCCATTGAATCGACTGTTTATACCAAGTCTGCGATGAATAATATATTAATCCTAATGAAGTTGAATTATACACTAATCAAATTGGTATCATGGGCAGATATAGAAGTGCCAGTGGCTTGTGCAATTTTGATCTTGTTGTTCGCATTACAACACTATGGTACTCATCGCGTAGGGTTTCTGTTTGCTCCAATCGTGATAACATGGCTTCTGTGCATCAGCTCAATTGGTGTGTACAACATTGTGCACTGGAATCCCCATGTGTATCAAGCTCTCTCTCCATACTATATGTACAAGTTTTTGAAAAAAACTCAAAGAGGAGGATGGATGTCTTTGGGTGGCATCCTGCTGTGCATGACAGGTAGAGTCAATAGACAAGGCAGTTGAGCAGAAAATTCATTCGAAATCCTTAGAAGAGTTATGGATTGTTCTAACAATGAGTTTGGTATCTTCAGGTTCGGAAGCAATGTTTGCAGATCTTGGGCACTTCTCCCAGACGTCAATCAAGGTACCTGTCATGATATTCTTGTCAAGTCATTCTCTTGCCTTTTTATTGAGGGTGAGAGGTGGTGATAGATAAAGTAAAATATCTCGTTAACCTTTATGCACTAAGAGGTAGCTGTCAGTCCATGCATTTCTCGAATTTTTATTGTGACAAGGAAGCAATGCATTTGTGTTGTCTAACACATTTGTAAAACTGAGTATACGCGACTGTGATTACCCCTACATCGAAAGTGGAGCCTTTGGGTATTGGGGTAAATTTTCCATGGGCTGTCAAACTTGCATATTTACTCCAGTGTACAATGAAAACATTGCCACTGTAACCTATCAATTGTCAAAAGTGATCAATTATTATGGCTTAAGACCGAATTAATAATCTATCTTTTCCATACACACGGAGTAATAAATATAGGGCTCTTTTGTTTGCTGACACATTTTATCAACAGATTGCGTTCAGCCTTTTTGTGTATCCGTGTCTGATATTGGCATACATGGGACAAGCAGCTTACCTATCAATGCATCATTCTTTACAAACCGACTACAGGATTGGCTTTTATGTATCTGTACCTGGTAAGTATTATCACTAGTTACTGTATATATAAATATATATGTATATATATTTAGGATCACGTGAGTCCACCCTAAATATTTGAGTCCGTAACTCTAGTACAATATCACGGATTATAGCAAACAATATCACGCGTCATATGAACAATATCACAAGTTATACTAAACAATATCACTATTATACTAAACAATATCACAAAAAAGCAAAAGGTAAAACACCGACGACTAGCATTAACACTCCGCCTACTCCTCTAATTCTTCCCACAAACACCAATTCATTCTTATCTTCTCGCATTCCCATAGTCCTACTAGCCGCAAGCGAGTTTCAACAGCAGTAGCACTGGCACACCTCCGGCGACCAACACAATCATCCACCAACACTCATCCTTGTCTCAGGCGTGTCACATCGGCACACTACCAGCAGCCTCCTCAAACTTTCCGGGTCTTGTGTGGTGTTTAATGTCCCTCATGGTTTTGGTGGTGGTTAGAGATGGGGATGGTGAGAAAGTGATTCGAGAGTTGTCGGCACTTCGCCGGCGACCTCTATCAGCAGGCTATAAGACTAGCATAATATACTAAGTCAACTTTGTGAGCAAAACAAACGTTGACCTTAGTAAGTACATACAATTTGCATTGGTTTCTTCCCTTCGCCTTAGCTTACTCCGTCTTTGACACAAATTCAAGGCACAAATTCCTAACACAAGGTTTGTGGAGATTTAGTGATGATTCTCAAGGTTCTCATTATGATATATAGATAGATAGATATAGACCAGATTAAAGTATGATTAGCATTCTAAAGGTGTGTCATTTCCCCGTGGAGGGTTTACAGAGAAGATCAGGTGGCCAGTTCTAGGTATCGCCATACTTGCTGCCGTGGTGGGAAGCCAGGCCGTTATTACAGGGACATTCTCGATCATTAAACAATGCTCTGCCTTGGGTTGTTTTCCTAGAGTTCGGATTATCCACACTTCCTCTAAGAGACATGGTCAAATCTATATCCCAGAGATCAACTGGATATTAATGCTGTTGTGTTTAGCTGTTACAGTTGGTTTTAGAGACACAAAGCACTTGGGAAACGCTTCAGGTAATTTCTACAACTTCCGTTGTACATTTTTTGTTTGTTGTCTTGTAAGATTCCAGTTTATTCTTTGTATTGACATTGTATCACTATGCAAGTATTTGAGAGTTATATCTTTTGGTGACTAATGGTAGTCTGAGAATTTTTTGTTCTGGGTCTTGTTAAAAATTTGAAGCTACTGTTAAGCAAAAATTTATGAATTTTTAATTTTGATAAAACCAAAAGTTCAGCGTAAAACACGCAAACATTTAGTTTTCTTGCGGCACGGACCCCATATCTCTAAACCTTGGTCCGCCAATGTTTGATGTCAATGGTCTTTTTACTTGCTTGAACAGGTCTTGCTGTCATAACCGTCATGCTGGTAACGACCTGCCTAATGTCTCTGGTGATCGTATTATGCTGGAGAAAAAATGTTCTTCTTGCCATTGTTTTCATATTCTTCTTTGGAACAATTGAAGCACTCTACTTTTCGGCATCACTAATTAAGTTCCTCGAAGGAGCATGGGTCCCTATTGCCCTCTCTTTCATTTTCCTGATAATTATGTATGTATGGCACTATGGCACATCAAAGAAGTACGAGTTTGACGTCCAGAACAAGGTTCCAATCAACTGGCTTCTTGACCTAAGTCCCAATTTGGGGATGGTCAGGGTACGTGGTATTGGCCTTATACAAACAGAGCTTGTTTCCGGTATACCAGCCATTTTCTCTCATTTTGTGACAAATCTCCCAGCATTTCATCAAGTCCTTGTCTTCCTATGCATAAAGTCGGTTCCTGTCCCTCATGTTAAGTCTGAGGAACGTTTCCTTATTGGAAGGATAGGGCCGAAGGAGTACCATATATATAGGTGCATTGCAAGATACGGTTATCGTGATAATCATAAGGACGAGTTCGAGTTTGAGAAGGATCTCGTTTGTAGCATTGCCGAATTCATTCGCTCTGAAAAACCCGCTGAAAAAGATGCTCAAGCAAATGAAGACGAGGAGAACCTAACTGTTGTGGGCTCGTTTTCAACTAATCGGGGAGTCAAGTTGTCTGAAGAGGAAGCCAGTAGTGAAGAGATATTAGTCACGTCAGAGCTCCGAAAAGTTAATTCTATAGAGAAACCTAGGAAGAGGGTACGGTTTGTCGTTCCCGAGACACCACAAATCAACCATGAGGCACAAGAAGAGTTGCACGAGCTAATGGAAGCAAGGGAATCCGGGATGGTTTTCATATTGGGACACTCCTATGTGAGGGCGAAGAGTGGATCAAGTTTGATTAAGAAAATTGCGATTAATTATGGTTATGATTTCTTGAGGAGGAACTCTAGGTCGCCTAGTTATGCGATCAGTGTTCCTCATGCGTCGACGCTAGAGGTTGGAATGGTGTACCACGTGTAATTTTGTGGAGTCCCTGTCCTACTGAGATGTATTTATCTAATGTACATAAGCATCCGGGATTCATACGGTCAATTTTGGGGTTATGAACTGTTTAAAATCTGTATATTAATGGCAGGAAATTGCTGTTACTCATTGTTTAGCGGCCAGTCTTGGTATTTTCTATGTTTTCAGTTCTTGCTTCACTTTTGCTAGGGTTGGCTCTATTGTTGATAGAGGGCTAGCTTCCCTTTTGCTTTATGTCCAAACCTTTGCATGCGCAGAGGTTATGCATTCCCAGAGTTAGATCCAGTTACCTTAGAAAACTGGTGCCTTAATGTGTCAAGTTGTCAGTTAGCATGAGAGTTTATCCCGTGCGCGCTATGAAGTACGTAAAAGAATTCTTGAACCTTATAAGCAACTTTGTAACACCCGCGACCGTGGCCTGTTTTATTTTAATAATATTATATTATTATTAGTTAGCTTAATTTAGATTTAATTTATATCTTGGTTTTCCATGTCTAATTTGACAAATCCGAGTCCATATTTGGGCTCTACTCGGAATTTTAGGTGAGTGGGACTTCATGACTCGCTTTGGGCCTTATTCTAGATCTCTACTCACCTTTTCGCCCATGTTTTCCTCACTTATTACTCCAATTTTTCAGCTAACATTCTTTCATCTCCCTCACCCAAACAAACACACTAAAATCCTACCTCCATTGTTGAGACACCAAAAACCTTCAAACACTTACAATATCATATCTCCATCTTTTCCTATCCAAATTCACTAATTTTTAGCCTATTCTTCCTATTTTCTTCTCCTCTTTCTAATAAAGTAACAAAAGTCTCGTCTTTATCATTTTTGTTTTCTCATCTTTTTCTCAAGGCGAACTATTCATCTTTTATACCGAGATCCGGACCGGAGCTATCTTTCTCGGAATCCGTTTTTAAAATAATGCTGAAAAAATAAAAATTATCGTTTTGGGTCGGTGTAAAAACTATTTATCGTTTTGGTGTCCACGTAGGCTCTGGATTTATGAGTCAATATCGAGGCAGAGACACGCCATTGGCAATGGCGTGTCTTAAATGTACATATGAGTCTTAATTGAACAATATGTTAGCACAGAGACACGCCATTCCGAATGACGTGTTTCCTTCAATAGACACGCCATTGCGAATGGCGTGTCTATTCAGCTAATTTTTTGGCCTAAGGTAGAAGCTTCAGTTATATGTCATAAGGCAGACACGCCATTCGCATTGGCGTGTCTATTGAAAGAGACACGCCAATCCGAATGGTGTGTCTTAAAAACACAGATTTTTTTTGAATAAAATCAGACGGCCCTTTCCTTCCTCCCTCATTATTTCAAACACTTCCTCCCTCAACCCCTAAAAACCGACACCTTACTCACCTCACCTCAGACTTCATCTCACCTCAAACCATCTCACAATTCATCTCCGGCGTGTCTCTCATCTCGAATCTTTCAATTATTAATTATAATTCCTAATTAGCAAGGTAATTACATCTCCTTTCAATTTTTGTAGTTATATGTTTAAATTTATGCAATTTTTCTGTTTTAAAGATTTAAATGTTGTTAATTTTGTTGTTATTGTTGTTTTTGTGCTTAAATCAAGTTATTGTATAGAAATTTATGCGATTGCTTGACAAACCCCAAATCTTCAAACCCTAGATTAGTGGGCATAATTTCGGTTTAGTTATGTCATTGTTGTTTAAAAAACCCAAATCAAGCTACTATATAGAAATTTATGCCATTGTTGTTAATTTTGTTGTTATTATATAGAAATTTGGGTTTTCAGTATAATTTTGGTTTAGTTATGTGTTTTGGGAATAATTGGACAACTAATTGCTGATTTATACTAAATGTGTTGCATTTTTGTTGTATAGAATGGAAATTTGTGATTATCCTCTTATGTGTTATTGGGATGGAGAGGTAGTGGATCAAAATGGGTATGTTTGCTATAAAGGAGGGAATCAATGTTTTATTTTAGCTAGTATAAAGATGACATATTTGGAATTAGTTGAAGAAATATATAAGGGAATTAGCATTCAAAGTATGAGTAGTCAATTGATTGTGAAAATGAAATTTCCAAGTTCCGGGTGTTTTAAAGTTGTACCACTTAATTGTAAGGGAGCCTTTAAAGCATTATGGGCAAGTGTTCGTCATTCAAATGCTCCCTCGATGGACATATTTGTTGAAGTTTCCACAAGCCAAATTGTGACCCCGGCCCTACACCAACTATTCCTCTTAGGCTAGATGATGTTGGTCAATTTGTCTCTCTTGAATGTAATGATATAAATGAGGGGGAATTTGATGGTAACTTAGAGGGTGATAAGTTTGATGAGGAGTTCGCCACACTTGATGAGAATTTGATGGTAATTGAGGAAGATGGTGATGATGATCTTGTTTTTGCTAGTGCACCAATTGTTGAGTTTAATAAGGTTGATCAATTAGATGAGGATGAATTGAATAGTTGGAAAACATGGGAGAGTATGGTTCGATATGAAAAAGGGAAAGAGTTTGTCGTTAAAGTCTTCACAAACAAAGCTTCAACAAGTGATGAGGTGACATTTTATAGTGTTCAAGCAAATCAATTTTTCAAGGTTGCCGAATCAAAGCTTGACACTGTCACTTATAAATGTGGTCGATCTCCTAACCCTTGCAATTGGCGGTTAAGAGCGACAAGAAAAGACCCTTAGTCTCAAGCATTTACAATTGTCACATACAAAGGTCCTCATGACTCTTCGTGTGTTGGTGACATGGTTCCTCGAGACCACTTTAATTTGAAACGAGGTTTCATAAGTCATTTGATTCGTAACTATGTTGAGGGGGATTGGGGATATAAGGTGATGTCTGTTGTTGAACTCATTTTAGATAAGTTGGTTACAAAATATCATATGCCAAAACTTGGAATGCAAAACAAAGAGCAATTGGGGATATTTTTGGTGATTGGGATGCATCGTATGAGATGTTACCTCATTTCATGGAAGGTTTGAAAGAATCTAATTCTGGTACAGTAGTCCAACTCAAATGTGCATATATTCAAGCGTGTTTTTTGGGCATTTAAACCATGCATTGAAGGGTTTGAACATTGTCGGCCAGTTTTAACCATAGATGGAACACACTTGTACGGGAAGTTCAAAGGAACAATTTTGACGGCTATGTCAATTGATGCTAATAACCAGATTTTTCCTGTTGCTTTTGCTATTGTTGAATCTGAAAATAGTGATAGTTAGCCTTGGTTCATGGCTTGTATAAGACTCTTTGTAACAAAAAGAAGTGGGTTGTGTGTCATATCCGATAGACATGCGGGGATAATGAAAGCAATGAGTGAAGTTGGTAGTGGATGGGAGGAGCCTCATGCTTTTCATAGGATTTGCATTCGTCATTTGGCTTCAAATGTTAACACTAGATTTAGGAATGTACAAGTTAAAAATATGTTTGGTTCAACGGCTATGCAATTTCAAGAAAAGAAGTTTGACATTGGATTTGCCCGTCTAGGTGAGATGGATAGGGATGCACAACATTATGTAGCTGATGTAGGAATATAGAAGATGTCAATTTGTCATGATGGTGGTCATAGATATGGCATATTGACTACAAACTTGGCTGAGTCATTTAATAATGTGCTTAAAGGAGCACGTTTTCTTCCCATCACCGCACTTGTGCAGTGTATATTTTTTAGAGTCAATGCGTATTTTGTTAAGCGTCGTGAAGAGGCAAGGAAACGTTTGTTGCGGGGTCAACATTATAGTAGTAAAATCACACATTTGTTAGAAGAAAATTGCAAGAAAGGAGCATACCACAAGGTTGTATCTTTTGACCATGTTGGAGGGTTGTACCAAGTGACAACACGTAGAGGTTCAAGAAATGTGTCACGTGGTAGCCATTTGCACACCGTTTATTTGTCAAAGAGAACATGTACTTGTAACAAGTTCCAAACGTTCAAGTACCCTTGTTCACATGTTGTACGCGGTTTGTAAAAAAATGAAGTTAAATGCAAGCCAATTTGTGGACATTAGCTACACAACGGGAGAGCATTTGGCTTCATATGCTAGCAAATTTCAACCTTTGAAAGATGAGGCTTATTGGGGCCAGTATAATGGTCCTAGAATAGTGTGTGATGAGCTCAAAAGAAGGGCAAAAGGTAGATCGCATGGTAAAAGATTTCGCAATGAAATGGATGAGAAATGCAAGACTAGGGTGTCATGTAGTTTGTGTCGTGGCATAGGGCATAATAAAAAAACTTGTGCCATGAGAGTTAACAATTCCCAAGGGTATTTTGTTAAACTTACATTGTATTTTACGTATTCATTTTAATTAACAATTGTATCATTTATGTTAAACTAACAGTTATTTTACATGTGCAGGATCAATGGAACACCGTCTACAACCAGGACCGGTCAACCCGGAAGTTCTCACACAACAAGAAACCCACCGGAGCAAGGCAATATGGGACGGGGACGACAAGGGTTCCCTCAGATGTAGGTCACACTTAGCTATGCACAAGGGGTTTTGGTAAGTGATCGTGTAGTTGACTTCATTAGGGAGTCTCAGTTTTACTTTATCCATAAAGTAGTAGGTTTAAAATTTAATGTAGATTTCATAACTGCTTTGGTTGAGAGATGGAGACCAGAGACCCATACCTTTCATATGACCGTTGGTGAGGCTACTGTGACATTGCAAGATGTGCAAGTGTTGTTGGGATTAAGGATTAGAAGAGATGTTGTTACTGGGTCATCCGCGTATAATTGGAGAGCATTGATATATGAACTGTTAGGTCAAACACCGGGGGAAGAGGACCTTAAAGGGGCTTCTTTGAGGATTGGTTGGTTGACAGAAAATTTTAATGGTCTTCCGGAACAAGCAAACGAACAAGTTCTACATCAATATGTAAGAGCTTATTTTCTTATTTTAATGGCAACTGTGATGTTCCCGGACAAGAGTGGCAATGATATTCAAGTTGTATATTTGCCTTTGTTAAGGGATTTGACAACCATTGATGATTTCTCTTGGGGTAGTGACGTTCTTGCCACTATATATCGTAATTTATGTAGGTCAAGCAACATGAAGGCAAGAGATATAGGAGGCCCTCTTATTTTATTACAATTGTGGGCATGGGAGCGGATTACGATTGCTCGAGCTATAGTCACGAGCCCCGAAAACCCACCCCTTATTCAAGGACCATATCCATTAGGCTCACAACATCAACTACGAGTTGACTCATTGGGTCGTAGGTGGTTGAGCGTGCATCGTAGGAGGCCTCAAGGCACAACCATAACCACTCTACTTGGGTATAGGGATGTTTTAGATAACATGCGACCCGATCAATTTATATGGCAACCTTACCCCCAAGCCATCTTCTCTTTTTTGCCTGAAGCTTGTTATGATGACTCGGGTGAGTGGTCTGTGGTATCACCTATGATTTGTTTCGATATTATTGAGTGGCATTTGCCTAATAGGGTCGCTCGTCAATTTGGGTGGAAACAAAATATCCCTGAACCTGCTAATACCGAACCAAAGTTGCATAAAATGGATAAAAGGGGTTCCCATTCAAGGAATTGGGCGGATTATCATTCATCTTACCTAGCTATGTGGGGTAGGAGGACCCAATTTAGGTTCCTTGGTGTTGAGGATAACAGTGACATGGGCTACAATGACCCTTACATGGTTTGGTATCGGGATCGCACTCGCCGATTCATCAGCCCTACCTTCCAACAGGCTTACCAAGCACCGTTAGGAGCCACTGCTTATCTTGTAAGTTTTACTAATATGAATCTTTATTAATATTTAAAAATCTTTCATAAAATATTATTTTTAACACTAACAATTTTTTTCAGGCTCATGGGTTTGCCGAAGTTCATAGGACATGCAATACGGAGATACAAGCGATGCCTCAAGAGGTGCCCCCTCATTACCATAACATCATGTCTAACATTCGGGACAACACTTCCCAATCTCTTGAACATATCGGGTATTCACATCTTCTTCAACAATTTGATCAACCGACGCAAGAAACCCAAGTAGAGGAACAACATGAAGAAAGAGGAGATGGTTCGACAAGGCAAGAGTCAACGGAGGAAGACAATGAGACATTGCAAATGTTCAGATGACGCTCAAGGCGCACCAATACTTCAATGTTGCCAATCAATGAACAAGGAACTGAAAGTCCATAGACCTTAATTAGACTCTTCTAACTAGTTACTAAATTACTTGTTAATTTAGTATTTAATGATCTATGTAACATGCATGCAAATATAAAGACATTTATATAAAAGAAGAAATTTCCTCACATTGATATGGAAATTAAATGGGCACAACAAGAACTCCTTCTTGTTGTTCTTGAGCTATTAATATGGATGAACAAGAACAATCTCCAAATTAGAAGACCTCCTTCAAGTTGCACCAAGATGATACCAAATAATCTACCCTTATTATTAACTACATAATAAGATAGATATTATGCTACTAATATTAGAATATATTACTACACTAGTAATACTTAGTAAATATTAGTATTATGAGAGTTTTAGTGAGAAGAAGGGTTTTTGAGAGATGTGTGAAAAACAAGCAAGAATGAAGAAATAAAATGAACAACCATATTGCCCTTAAATAGACAATATGGCCGGTCATATAGAGCCTCACAAGGGTCTTATTTTGCTTATTTTAATCACATGCAAAGTTGGAGTGTAAACTACAAAGGTTTACAAGTTTTGATGAATGCTTGACTAGGTTCACTTAAACTGAAAACAACTCTAGTAGAAATGGAGGCTGTTTTAGAGAGAATGGTTTATATTAACTAAAGTTCAAGGGATATGACTTAGAGAAACTCCCCTACAGCAAGGCACAAGAGAAGGGACTCAAAGACTAGTTTTGAGACAGGTTTAAAGTGTTACAGCAAAGCACAAACACCCTAGACTAGACTCAAACAGCAAGCAAGTTAACAACAGCAAGGCACAGATATAACTTGACTCACAAAGCAAGACACTGATCAAACACCTTGTAGATGTATCAGGCTTGACTCAAACTACAGCTCTTAGCACAAATTTGAAATATTTGAGGGATTTCTCAAAGTTTAATTCATTCATAAAGTCTGACTAAAAACAACATACAAGACCTCCTTATATAGGGAGGCTGATATCTTGTGAACCATTGGATGTATAGATCATCCAAGGGCCAGCTTAGGATCTAAACTACTACAACTGACATTAATTAAGAGCCTTACAAGAGGACGAGCTCAACAACTATAAAGTACAGACACAAGACACAAAGAACAGACTGAACAAAAAGCAAATAAAGTAGTTTTGGAGTTTTCCTGAAATGGAAATCTGTTGTTCTTGTTGTCTTGTTGCTTTGCCTGGATGTGTTGCTGCTCCTTGGGACTCTCTACTTCTATTAGAACTTAGATAAGACCTGCCTTGGACGAGGACAAGTTGACTTAAGCAAAAGAAAGCCACAATCTGGCTTGTACCTTCTCTGTTTCAATGTTTACTAGACTCTAGCTTGGGGTGCTTGTTACTTGTGTTTTTGCTAGACTTCAAGAGGGGTTATCTTGGACAAACTTGTAGCTTGAGGGGTGGCTTGATGGTAGGCCATGGTGGGGGTGGTTGAGATGCCCTGGTGTACCTCCTTGGTGCAGGGTTTGCTGATGGGTCTGTCTGGTTCTGAATGGCATTGTTTCTGTCTTGTGTGGGAAATGTGGACTGAGTTGGGGCTTGGCATGGCTTGCTGAGCCCTAGACTGTCTTCCTCACTGTTGTGGCTTGGCCTGGCTTGATCTTGGCTAGTCATGGCTTGTTGTTTAGACCTTGTAACTCGAGCTTCCATTTGAGGGGATCTTGGGGTCAGGCTTGTCTTGTTTGTGGCTTGATCATCAAGGCCCCTTGAGTGAGCTCCTGCTGCAGCCTCCCCAGGTTGAGAAGGGCTTGACCTCAAGCCTGTATCTTCCTCTCCCTCAGAGTCTTCATAGAAGGGACTAAGATCCCCAACATTGAATGTTCCATGAACTGCATACTCTCCTGGTAGATCAATTCTGTAGGCATTAGGACCTATCTTCTCTATGACTTGAAAAGGACCATCTGCTCTTGGCTCTAGCTTATTCTTTCTCTTGGAAGGGAACCTTTCTTTCCTTAAGTTGATCCACACTAAGTCCCCTGGTGCAAAGTCTTTCTTGGTCTTAGGAACCTTGGCATTCTTCTTGTATAGATCATTAGTTTTCTCAATTTTTTTTCTGACTGATTCATGGAGTTTTAGCATTTGTTCCACCCTCTTCTTGGCATCATAGTGGATCTCTGACCTGCACATATTAGACAAGTTCAAAGGCATTAAGGGGTTAGTACCATAGACCACTTCAAAGGGGGAGTGGCCTGTGGCTGCTGATGGAGCTCTATTGAAAGAGAACTCTGCTTGAGCTAGCTTTAAGTCCCAATCCTTGAGGGATTTGCTAACTATACACCTCAAGATCCTTCCCAAGGTCTTGTTGGTCACCTCAGTTTGTCCATCTGTTTGAGGATGATGGGAGGTACTAAACAACAACCTAGTGTTAAGCAGCTTCCACAATGTTCTCCAGAAATGACTCATAAAATTTGTGTCTCTGTCAGATACAATAGTTCTTGGAACTCCATGTAACCTCACCACCTTATCAAGGTATAACTCTGCTACACTCACAGCATCCTTAGTTTTCTTACAAGCAATGAAATGTGCCATCTTGTTGAACCTGTCCACAACCACCATGATAGAATCTTTCCCTCTTGTTGTCCTAGGCAATGCTACTATGAAATCCATGCTTACATCTTCCCAAGGCCTACATGGGACATGTAGAGGGTGTAAGGCCCTGCTTGAAATGAACTCTTGGCCTTTTGACAAACTCCACACCTTCTGAGCACTATTTGGACCTCTCCCATCATCTTAGGCCAGTAGAATTGATCCTGCAGTATGTCCACAGTTTTCTGAACCCCAAAGTGTCCTCCAAGGCCACTTCCATGCACTTCCTTGATCAATAGACTCCTATAAGACCCTCTGGGAACACAGAGCTTGTTTCCCTTGAACAGGAATCCATTTTGTAGAGTGTAGGGTGAATCAATGGTCTTTGTACCCTCTTTCTGTGCTAACCAATCTTCTGCAAAGTCTGGATCTTCTTGATACATGTCCTTCATGAACTCAAAGCCAAGAACCCTTTGCTCCATGGTTGATAGCAGAGTGTACCTCCTAGACAATGCATCAGCCACCACATTTTGTTTGCCCTCTTTGTATTTGCTAGAAAAGGTGAATGACTGGAGGAACTCCACCCACTTAGCATGCCTATGACTGAGCTTATGCTGTCCTCCTATGTACTTCAATGCCTCATGATCAGAGTGTAAGACAAAAGGCTTGGGCTTCAGGTAATGACTCCAATGCCTCAGAGCTCTGACAAGAGCATAGAACTCTTTGTCATATGTAGAATAGCTCAGCTTAGCTCCACTTAGCTTCTCACTGAAATAAGCTACAGGTTTCTTCTCTTGGATAAGGACAGCTCCAATTCCTACTCCACTTGCATCACATTCAACCTCAAATAGGCTGTTAAAGTCTGGCAACCTGAGGATAGGTGCACTGCACAAGAGTTTCTTCATGTGTTTGAAAGCCTGCAAAGCATTCTCAGTCCAAGTGAACTCTCCCTTCTTCATGCATTCAGTGAGGGGTGCTGCAATGGTGCTGAAATTCTTAATGAATCTTCTATAGAAGGATGCTAAGCCATGGAATCCTCTTACTTCTGTGATATTCCTAGGAACAGGCCAAGAGTGAACTGCACTGATCTTGTCTTGATCCACTGAAATGCCTCTACCAGACACCACATATCCTAGAAACTTGACTTCCTCAGTCATAAAGGTGCATTTCTCAAGCTTCCCAAAGAGTTTACTCTCCTTAAGTATCTCAAACACAGCCTCAAGATGCCTCAAATGATCATCCTTGCTCTTGCTGTAGATGAGAATATCATCAAAGTATACCACCACAAATCTCCCTAGGCAAGGCCTAAGCACTTCTGTCATCAATCTCATGAAGGTACTTGGGGCATTTGACAGGCCAAAGGGCATGACAAGCCACTCATAAAGGCCATGCTTTGTTTTGAAGGCTGTCTTCCACTCATCTCCTTCCCTGATCCTCAATTGATGGTAACCTTGCCTCAAATCAATCTTAGAAAAGACCCTTGAACCACTCAGCTCATCCAACATGTCATCAAGTCTAGGTATAGGGAACCTGTACTTGACTGTGATGTTATTGATAGCCCTGCTATCTATGCACATCCTCCAAGTCCCATCCTTCTTAGGAACCAACAATGCAGGCACAGCACAAGGGCTTAATGACTCTCTTACAAACCCTTTACTCATCAACTCTCCAACTTGCTTCTGCAGCTCTTGTGTAGCCTTAGGATCACATCTATAGGCTGGTCTATTAGGTAGTACAGACCCTGGCACAAGGTCTATCTGGTGTTCAATTCCTCTTAAAGGGGGTAAGCCATCAGGAAGTTCCTCTGGGAACACTTCCTTGAACTGATCAATGAGGGCTTAACTTCTGCAGGGATTACCTTAGACTCCCCTTCCTGAACTTCCTTTGATAGCAGCATCAATATAGGTTGCTCTTTGGTACATTCTTTGACCATTGCTGATTCAGATAGAAACAAGACTCCACTAAAATCTTCAGCCATACTAGGACTCCCATAGCTCTTCTGATGTGGTGGCAAGGGGGCTAATGTCACCTTCCTGCTCCCATGCTTGAAGGAATATGTGTTGCTTCTTCCTTGGTGTATGGAGCTTTTATCAAACTCCCATGGCCTTCCTAATAACAAGTGACAGGCATCCATTGGAACCACATCACACAATACTTCATCCTTGTACACACTTCCAATGGAGAAAGGGACCATACATTGCTTATCCACCTTAACCTCTGCTCCCTTACTCAGCCACCTCAACTTATAGGGGTGAGGATGATCTTGAGTGCTCAACTTCAGCTTATCAACCATAGTAACAGAGGCCACATTGGTACAACTACCTCCATCTATAATAAGGTTACAAACCCTCCCTTGTATGGTACATCTGCTCCTGAAAATGAGGGACCTTTGATCCTCCTCCAAAGGTATCTGTTGTGAATGCATTACTCTCCATAGGACCAAGCTGTGGCCTGTGTCAGGGAGTGCCACTATTGCCTCCTGACTAGACTCTTCTTCCTCACTCACCACTTCTTCAACCTCAGGCTCATCCCTCTCATACTCAACTAGACCTTCTTTCTCCCAAGTCTCAACCTCCATTATAGTTAAGGTCTTCTTAGAAGGGCAATCCTTCCTGAAATGTCCATAGCCTTGACATTGGAAGCACCTAATTCTGTTCTCAGTCAATGAAGTGCTTGGCTTTTGACCCATGATGCCCTTTCCCTTGTCTACGGTAGGTGGGGGTGCTGTCTTAGGGGTTTCCATGGTTCTCAACCCATTATAAGATCTGGTTTGAAAAGGCCTAACAGGTTTTGGTGTAACAGGCTTAGTCTTCCCTATCTTTTCAATTCTCAGTGATAAGTTGACAACATCATCAAATGACCACAGAGGTTGCATCCTAACCTTGTTAGCAATGTTCTTATCTAGACCCTCTAAGTACCTAGCAATCCTTTGCTCAGGTTTCTCATTTATATCACATTGCAAGGTGAGTTGTTCAAACTCTCTCAGATAAGATTCAACAGGTTTGTCTCCTTGTTTCAACTTAGACAATTTGATAAACAGATCCTGGGTGTAATCCTTAGCAACAAACTTGTCTAGTAGTTTCTTTTTCAGTTTAGTCCAAGACTTGATGGGTTCTTTCCCTTCCCTAGCCCTTAACCCTTTCATGGTTTCATACCAAAGGGAAGCATACCCTTTCAGTTTAAGGATGGCTACTTTAAAAGACTTAGAATCATTATATCCTTTGTACTCAAAGATCCTTTCTACTTCTCTTAACCATTCTAACAAATCATCAGGATTAAGACTACCAGAAAACTCAGGGATATCTACCTTAAGATGCTTGTCTATGTGCCTGTGGATGGAAGCTCTGCTCCTTGTTGAGTCATCTGAGTCTGGATACTCTTCATCATCAGGTGGCCTTCCTCTGCCTCCTCCTTGGCCTCTTCCACGTCCTCTGCCTCTTCCTCCAGCAAACAACTGGTTGCCTATTACCTGATCCAAGGCTCTGGTTAGGGTGGTTACAATCCCAGCCAGGTCCTCCATCTTTGCTTCTACTCCTGCTAGTCTCTCTTCACTCATTGGGCTATTTTTGTGTTTTTTAAATGTAGTTAGGGAAAATGAACTCACTAAGACTCTCAACCAAAGCACTGATAACCAATTTGGAGTGTAAACTACTAAGGTTTACAAGTTTTGATGAATGCTTGACTAGGTTCACTTAAACTTAAACTGACTAGGTTCACTTATACTAAAGTTCAAGGGATATGACTTAGAGAAACTCCCCTACAGCAAGGCACAAGAGAAGGGACTCAAAGACTAGTTTTGAGACAGGTTTAAAGTGTTACAGCAAAGCACAAACACCCTAGACTTGACTCAAACAGCAAGCAAGTTAACCACAGCAAGGCACAGATATAACTTGACTCACAAAGCAAGACACTGATCAAACACCTTGTAGATGTATCAGGCTTGACTCAAACTACAGCTCTTAGCACAAGTTTGAAAGATTTGAGGGATTTCTCAAAGTTTAATTCATTCATAAAGTCTGACTAAAAACAACATACAAGACCTCCTTATATAGGGAGGCTGATATCTTGTGAACCATTGGATGTATAGATCATCCAAGGGCCAGCTTAGGATCTAAACTACTGCAACTGACATTAATTAAGAGCCTTACAAGAGGACGACCTCAACAACTATAAAGTACAGACACAAGACACAAAGAACAGACTGAACAAAAAGCAAATAAAGTAGTTTTGGAGTTTTCCTGAAATGGAAATCTGTTGTTCTTGTTGTCTTGTTGCTTTGCCTGGATGTGTTGCTGCTCCTTGGGACTCTCTACTTCTATTACAACTTAGATAAGGCCTGCCTTGGACGAGGACAAGTTGACTTAAGCAAAAGGAAGCCACAATCTGACTTGTACCTTCTCTGTTTTAATGTTTACTGGACTCTAGCTTGGGGTGCTTGTTACTTGTGTTTTTGCTAGACTTCAAGAGGGGTTATCTTGGACAAACTTGTAGCTTGAGGGGTTGGCTTGATGGTAGGCCATGGTAGGGGTGGTTGAGATGCCCTGGTGTACCTCCTTGGTGCAGGGTTTGCTGATGGGTTTGTCTGGTTCTGAATGGCATTGTTTCTGTCTTGTGTGGGAAATGTGGACTGAGTTGGGGCTTGGCATGGCTTGCTGAGCCCTGGACTGTCTTCCTCACTGTTGTGGCTTGGCCTGGCTTGATCTTGGCTAGTCATTGCTTGTTGTTTGGACCTTGTAACTCGAGCTTCCATCTGAGGGGATCTTGGGGCCATGCTTGTCTTGTTTGTGGCTTGATCATCAAGGCCCCTTGAGTGAGCTCCTGCTGCAAAAGTGGTAGAGTGTAGTGTTGAATGAAATGATTTTAGGTTACTATTCATGCCATAATCACATGTGACTTGTGAGCATGAACAAAAGGAATCATCATCACCTTACCAACACTACCATGACCGGCCATGTGAGGCCTTATTTGGTCCATTTTGATTTTTGATATTTGTCCCACAAATACTTATTAATCATATGCTTAATTATCTTACATAATTAAGTCTTAATTTGATCATATAACAATTATATGACACAATTAAATAAATAATATGTACTTAACATTTTAAGTAATATTTTACCATTATATCAATATATAATGGGTCCCACAATGCTTAGTTAATTTATTTTACAACTCCTTGTAAATATAATTAACTAATTACCTCTATCTCAAAAACTCAACTAATTTAGTAATTTAACGATTAATTACTAAGTTAAATCTTATTTAATCGTATTAAAATAAGATATAAATTTATTAGTCAATTATCGCATAATTAAAAATAAATTTAATCTAATTTGAGTTCTTAACTCAATTTCTAACAATTAACTCTCGTACATATCGAATATATGTAATGGACTAATCAACTGTATCATATACAAATAATTAGTTACTATTTGGATTTCATCCTATAGGTGTGACCGAAAGGGATCAGGTGATCACCGCCGTCATACGACAATAACGTCAAACTCTAGTCAGCCAACCGTTATTGATTTACGTTAATCAACTGACTAATCATATATATAGTCAATAAATATCCCAATTATATTCCTTAATAAGATTTATTATGTGGCGCACTATTGTGGAGGACACCTACTCCAACAGGAACCCCGGAGCCTTCAAAAGGAAAGCTGATTTGGTCTCGTCTTCGTGGGAAAAAGAAGACTTGAAGCAGTTGTAATATTGTTTAGGACGTGTAATCGATATTTTAGTAAGTTGACTAAGCTCGAAACCCCTTGTGCTTATTTTATGTGTGTGAAAACTTTTTTTAAATCTTATAAAAACAATGTTTTCTTTGTCAAAATTGCGTAATCGTTTATTGTTGTTTATGAAAGTAAATAGAGTGACTAGGTACCAAAATTTTAAAAAAAAAAATTCTCTGCAAAGACACGCCATTCGGATTGGCGTGTCTTGTGAAGGAGACACGCCAATGCGAATGGCGTGTCTTTCTTATGGCATAGAGCAAAACCGCATGTATATTAAAAAAAAAATGTGTTTAAGACACGCCATTCGGATTGGCGTGTCTCTTTCAATAGACACGCCAATGCGAATGGCGTGTCTGCCTTATGACATATAGCTGAAGCTTCTGCCTTAGGCCAAATAATTAGCTGAATAGACACGCCATTCGCAATGGCGTGTCTATTGAAGGAAACACGCCATTCGGAATGGCGTGTCTCTGTGCTAACATATCGTTCAACTAAGACTGATATGTACATTTAAGACACGCCATTGCCAATGGCGTGTCTTTGCCTCGATATTGACTCGCAAATCCCGAGCCTACGTGGACACCAAAACGATAAATAGTTTTTACACCGACCCAAAACGATAAATTTTTATTTTTTCAGCATTATTTTAAGAACAGATTCTCTTTCTAGTTGAAGAAGAAGAAGGAAACTAAATTTGAAGGCGCTAAAAGGTAGCGGTGATGGGTTACTCGATATCATTATGTGTTTTAAGTGTTAATTGTAGTATTTATTAGTGAAAGATGAATTCTTTGTGTTAGTCTCATATGAATATATGTTAATTGTTCATTCATATGTGTAATTTCATCTCTTATGCTTATTTTTCACTAATCTTATGCTAAGCTACATTTATGTTGTTAATTATATCTATTTATCATTGTTGAACTTGAGTAGGGTAGTTAATGTGCCTTCGGTTGCATTAATTGATCTTATGCAATGATTGGTTATGATTAGAATGTATTTAATGTGGTTTCTTGATGATAAATGATGATTGGAATAAATAGGTATCAAAGGATTTGGAGTAATTGTTGTTGTTGTGTGTTGATTTCGGGCTTGTTGTCCCAGCCGGCACCCCCGGCCGCCGGTCACCCCAACCGGCTTGGAGACCTTGTAGTGAAATTGGACAAGTTTGGTGAATTTTCGAGTAATGTAAGTCCCAGCCGGCCCCACCGGCTGCCGGTCCCTCCAATCGGCTGGGCACCCCTGTATATTTTTGTTGATTGTTTGATGGACTGCGTGCCCCACCCGGCCACCCGGCTGCCGCCCCAATCAGCTTGGAGTCACCCCTCTTTCCTTCCCTTTGTTTTCGACCAAGTCTGTAAGTTCCAGCCGGCCCCACCGGCCGCCGGTCCCCTTACCGGCTGGGACTTCATGCACTAACTCCTTTTCGTAAAATGATCATATATCCTTCGTTACTTGCTTGTTTTGGTCTTGAAACCTACCGTTGGAACCGTAAAAGGATAAGTTATCTACTCCACTTAGAATTTTTGTATTTTCATGTTTAAAACTCTAGTTATGACCGTTTGAAGTGGACCTTTGTTTTAGTTTGTTTCCAAACATGTTGTTTTAAGAGGGGATCTATGTTTATTATTTATTATGCTTCTTAAACTTGGTCTAATGCTTATATATCATGTATTGATTCATGTTTATCATAGTTAATTTATATAATGCCCTATTCTCATGTTTGGTGACGGTTTTTAGTTGTCCTCTCTTGAGTCGGTTTTACCTTATGTATTGATTTGAGCGCTACTCGTTGAGTGCTTTATACTCTTATTTCCCGGCTACACCTCCTTACTCGTTAGACTGGAATGTCGGAGCGAAGGGGTGTATCCTTGATACTTGTATGCATTTGTTAGTGGGGATATGACGACGTTGTTAGGAGGTGAACGCAATGCGTTGATCGACCCGGCCGTCAAATGTTGTATCCTTGCGAGGTGGTGTCATTGCATGTAGCGTACTAGGTTGACTTTTGACTATATATCTCTTTCCGCCTCTTTCGTGTGGTTTAGCAGAATTTGGGGTACTCGACGTCCTTTGTGTTAATCGAGTCTTGGATGTGGAATGTCATACCACATGTCGAATCGGGAAACGTCTTATCCCGAGAGTCTGGCTAGGTTTAGACTAGGACCGTATTATTATCCTCGTCCTACCGAGAGGATTAGAGTCTTGTGCGTGCGAAACATCATATCGTACACGGTTCAGGGGAACGTCTTACCCCGTGGACATGTTTGTATATGTCATGAGGATACGAAACGTCTTATCGTATACAGTTCAAGGAAACGTCTTATCCCGTGGACTTCCATTGACTTGTCTTGCTATTGTACATGATGCTAGTGCGTGTCATTTACCGTGAGGGTGTGTATGCTTATGTTTGATCATATGATGGATTGTATACTTGATTGATTTGGATGCCTATGATTGGTTTGTATGTCGAGTCCCAAACCTTCTCAAGCATATGTCGCTAATGGTGAGATGCAAGCCCTTAGTGTCCTATATGGTTGCCAAGGGGAGTCTTTCCCGATTCTTGTATTGCATGATGATGATGGATGATGGTTTTCTTTACTCGTATTTTGTTATTATCATAATGTTATTCTCACATACGGCATGATATATATGTTTGCATGATGACACATGATTACATTCTAGTTTATGTGCGTTTTGATGTGATATGGCTGGGAGAACCCTGAGTTACTCCCCATTGACTGTGGCATTCATTTTTAATGAATGAACAGGTTGCAGGTTGGTGTTTGCATGGGGTTGTGGCGAGTGAGCTAGCGAGCGTTGTTCTTACAGCGATTCACTGTGACAACCCTCGCGATATCGGAAAATAAAACATAACAAGAATGCAATTTATATAGCGGAAAATACGATATTTTTGAAACTTTGTACATGCCAAAGGAAGAGTACGAGGAATGTCAAATAAACACCAACTAAAGTATAAAATACTACAAAGAGACATAGTCTCTCAAAACGGAATTAAGCATAAAAGTTGTTTAGTAAATTAGCTAAGAACGTCTATGGGTGAATCGTCAAGTCCAACGCTCACTAGCTCACACCCGAACCCAAAAACAAGCAAAGATCCAGCCAAGCAACATGTTCGTTCATGAAACATGAACGCCACAGTCAGTGGGGAGTAACTCCGGGTTCTCCCAGTCATATCACAAATAACATACTTAAACGGTAATAAACATGTAGAAGCATACTTATATATATATATATATATATATATATATATATATATAGAGAGAGAAGAGATCAAATGAGTCCACCTTATTTCCTTGAGTCCATGAGTCCTCTTAGAGGCCATTGGATCTTGGAGATGGATGGTTGAGATCAAAACACAAAAATAGTCATTAATAATGTGTTTAACCCACTTTCTCTCACATCCACACTAACTAAACCACTAATAACTCCCTTCCTCTAATTCATTTCTTACACAATTCATTCATTATATTCACTCTCACTTCTCTCTAAAATTCACTCTCACTTCTCTCTAAAACACACTCCCTCACTTTTTCTCATCTTCTTCACGGCCGCCACCTCCGGCCACCGCCAACCACCGCCGGAGTCCATCATTCCCGGCCGGCCAAATCGCAAAAAAAAAAAAAAAAAAAAAAAATTGCCGCCGCCCTTTTGTACTCGCCACAATGTCCTCCTTCCCCCTAACCCACA
The DNA here is from genome assembly GCA_022085475.1 of Heliosperma pusillum. NCBI lineage: Eukaryota > Viridiplantae > Streptophyta > Magnoliopsida > Caryophyllales > Caryophyllaceae > Heliosperma > Heliosperma pusillum. Next base: position 34,640 of record JAIUZE010070479.1, read on the forward strand.
AGCCTCCTTCACACTCTCCCACCATCACCAAATCCCACCACCACCAACTACTTTACTAGATCTACAAAACAAAGACCTCTCTCTACAAAAAAACAAAGCTAGATCTACAAAAAAAACCAAAATAATTGTAAAAAAATAAATCTCGTATTGTTTTCTTCTTTTTATTTTCTTTTTATTTTCTTTTTTCAAATCTGAAAAATATGAGGTTTTGGTGGTGTTATAGGCGGCAGCGGGTGGAGGACCGGTCCGGTGGTGGCGAGCGTTGAGGACAGCAGTGGTGACCGTGGTTTCTTCTTTTTCTTTTCTTTTTTCAAATCTGAAAAATATGAGGTTTTGGTGGTGGTATAGGCGGCAGAGGGTGGAGGACCGGTCCGGTGGTGGTGGCGGCGAGCGTGGAGGACGGCATTGGTGAAGGTCGAATGGTAGTGGAGGACGACAATGGTGGTCAAATAGTGGAGATCTACATTTTTTTCTTTCTTTTTTCTCATCTTTTTTTTAGGATCTAAATTTCAAAAAATCAATCAACAAATTCTTTCAGTCTACCTTTTTTTTCTTATTAAGTTAATTTTAATTTTGAATCTTTTAAATAAGAATAGATTTTTGAAAAAATAATTGTATTATCTCGTGTTTTGATGTCAAAAATTGTTGTGGTTGTTATTATTGTTGTTTACTTGGTGTCATTGTTGACGGTCACTAAAGTTACACTCTTAAAGGACTTAGGTTACACTCTTAAAGAACTAAAAGTTACATTTTCAAGGGACTAAAGTTACACTTTCAAGGACCAAAGTTACACTTTCAAGGACTAAAGTTACAATCGTAAAAAGTTCCACTAGAATTGACTAAAGTTACATTCAGAAAAGGTTAGAGTTACACTTTAAACTAGTTAAAAATTCAAATTGTCAAAGTAAGATGCCATAAAATCACTTGTTATAAAAAAAAGTACATTATTAAGGATTAAAGTTACATACTAAAGTTACGTAAAATGTTAAAAACTTGTCAAAATCAATTTTCAATTTTTAGTATAAAGTTACGGTATTTTGACTTAAAGTTACACTTATAAAAGGCTAAAGTTACACTCAGAAAATACGTAAAATGTCAAAAACTTATCATAAAATCAATTTTTAGTATAAAATTACATTATTTTACATTAAAGTTACACTCGTAAAAGGTTAAAGTTACACTCTAAAAATACGTAAAATGTCAAAAACTTGTCTTCAAATTATTTTTTAGTATCAAATTATACTATTTTGGATTAAAGTTACACTTGTAAAAGGTTAAAGTTACACTCTAAAAATACGTAAAATGTCAAAAACTTGGCGTAAAAAACTTTTTAGTATAAAGTTACACTTTTTTTTAATTAAAGTTACACTCGTAAAAGATAAAAGTTACACTTGTAAAACTGTACACTCGTAAAATAACAAAATTTATACTTGAAAACAAAAGTCTCAACCTAAAATGCTAAAATGTCATCAACTTTAAGCTAGAGAGAGAAAGACAATTAATTAGTGGTTAAAGAATAGATTAGTGTATTGGTTACTTTTTGCTTCTAATCTCAACCATCCATATTGAAGGATCTAAAGGCTCATAAAAGGACTTATGGACTCAAAAGATATAAGGGACTCATTTGAACCTTTCTCTCTCTCTCTCTCTCTCTATATATATATATATATATATATATATAGATTTAGGATCCGGTGGAAACGATCACTCGGTGCAAAAAGTGCAAACGAACTACCGTACAAACATAAAAGACCAACTCTCACGTGTGTACTGTGTATGCCTCAATAACAAAACCCACACCTACCATTTACTTTCCCTCATCCAAACCATTATAACTTTCCAATAAATCCACTCCTTTATTCTGATTCACCAACTACACCATTATACACCGCCGGATTAAGACGCCGCCGCCACGCCCTCAACCTAACAACGCCACATCCCATGTCAACATCCACTAAAATATTCCGACGACGGTGCTCCACTTCCACAATCCATAAGGAGCCGACGAAAGGCTATGTTAAGCACTCTCCGTCAACGGTACTCCCCTTTCGTCGCCAATCTTAACAGTTATGGCAAACCACGAGCTAAATTGAGCGATCAGTGCTTCTCCTTTATCGTCCTACCATATTCTCCTTTATTTCCCTTTCATGACCTGAGTTCCAATCATCGCTCTCATCGCGGTTCCATCGAACTATCCATAATCTCTACTTGAGTCGCTGCTAATGGTGGTTGATGATATTGTGTGATGTTAGGCTGACAGAATCGGATGAGGAATTTTTGGTTGAATTGTTAAATGGCAGACAGCAAGTCGTCGGCAATGACTACCTCACTTCTCTCCCTGGTTTGTTACTTGTCGATTGTAATGTAACTACACTAGTTTTTGATGTATCTAACCACTAATTTAATGTATCTTAACATAGATACACAAAATTAATTATTAGGTACATTAAAATTTGATTGAGATACATCAATATAGAATCCAGGTACATTAATTTCTTGTGTCTCAATTTGATTTTGTAGCAATTTTTTTAGCTCAAATTGATGATGGTTGGAAGAAAAATGATAGATGAAAAAGAAATCTTTTTGCATCGGGGATGCTCAATGGTGTTCGTCAGCGTAGCTGGCTATCGCTGTTATCAAATGAATGGTGATGGAGAAGAGATAAAGGGTGGTTGCGGTTTGAATAAAAAGGGAAGATGGCGTCTGGTGGTAGTGGGGGTGTTATTTGCAAGCGGTTGGTGGTGATTACCGGCGACTATTGGTGGTGCTTTGTCGTAAATAATGGGGTTGGGGTAGTCTGTCGTTAATAATGGGGTTGGTAGTCTCACAGTTGTTTTTTTTTGTTCAAAAATGTAGGGTCAGCGTCCTTTTAATTATATAATGGATTTGTAGTTCGTTTTCACTTTTTGCACCGAGTGGTCGTTTCCACCGGATCTTGACTCTATATATATATATATATATATATATATATATATATATAGAGATATATTATATATAATATATAGATATATATATATATATATATATATATATATATATATATATATATATATGTGTGTGTGTGTGTGAATTACGAGAAGTATAAATGAGCATTTCAATATATTAAGATAAAGGCGCATGAAGTACAAAACTGTAAGCATCAGATTATAGACAGACTCGATGAAAACACCCTTAGGCAACTATATACTCACTAGGGCATACATCTCACCGCTAGTGGCATATACTTGATAAGATAAAGACTCGACATATAAACCACGTGAAGTCATCCATCGGTCACAAAGAATCAACACATAGGCATTCATCCAAACACACGATTATGGTAACATACTCTCTCACGGTTAATGACACGCACTAGCACCATGTACATAGCAAGCATGATCAATACACGTCCACAGGATAAACAATTCCCTGAACCATACACGATAAACGTTTCGTATATGAAAGACTCATTTCCTCCCGGTAGGACGACGATAATAATACAGTCTTAGTCTAAACCTGCCAAACTCTCGGAATAAACGTGGTTCGATTCGACATGCGATAAACATTTCGCATCCAAGACTCGGTCAAACACAGAAGCCGAGTACCCCAAATTCGGTCACATCTACACGAAAGAGGCGGAAAGAGCACAAGGATCATAATCAAGCGGTACACTACATGCAATGACACCACCTTGCAAGGATACGACATTTGATGCCCGGGTCGATCAACGCATTGCGTTCGCCTCCCAACAACGTCGTCATATCCCCACTAAAACATGTATACAAGCATTAAGGATACACCTCCATGATCCGACATTCCAGTCTAACAAGCAAGGAGGTATAGCCGGGGAATGAGAGTTCATAGCACTGAACGATTAGTGCTCAAATCCAAAACTTAGGTAGAACCGACTTAAAGGGGGACATATCAAAAGCCGTCATATAACATGCGATATAAGCGGGTGAGATATCATACATTCTAAACATGAATATTTAATGCTATTACGTAAATTTATACGATAAACGAACCGTACAAACTATTATAAGTGAGAGCATTAGGAAAGAAATGGAAAAGAAACTCAAGGGGTGCCAGCCGGTCAAGGTGACCGACCGCCGGCTACCCGGCTGGCACTACAGCAACAATCAAACATTACCAAAAATACAGGGATGTCCCAGCCGGTCAAGGGGACCGGCCGCCGGCTACCCGGCTGAGAACACATGCCAAATGAGAAAATAGAAGAAAAGATGGGGGTGTCCCAGCCGGTCGGCAGACCGGCCGCCAGTCGGCCGACTGGGGATTACGCAAAACTAAAAATTCTCGAATTAGCGAATTCACTTTAGCCGCATTCGCAGCCGGTCGGCCGGCTGGGACTACATACACACGATATTCATCAACACTCATCAACAATCATCAAAATTCATCAACAATCATCAAACAATCATCAACAATAATCAACAATCATCAAACTATCATCAACAATCATCAACAATCATCAACCCACACAAATTCTAAGGCTACTCATCCAATTCCAACCATATTTACTAATATCAAACCACATTAAATGCCTAATAATTGTCACTAAACATTTGGTAAACATCAATTAAAGCATTATAATACATATTGATATCGAGTAACCCTTCACCGTTACCTTTGTGCATCTTCAATCCTCTTCTAAGTCTTCCTCCACGAGAAAATAATCCTTGTCGGGGTCTTGAAGGTCTCCACCTACACAAAGACACTAAAAGATGAATACAATTCACCTTTGAGAAAGACGGAAAAATTGAAAATGAGAAAGACGGTAATTTTATTACCACACAAGGTAGAGGAAGATTATGATGAAAATCAAGAGATTTGGGTGAGGAATGGATGGGTTGAGTGAAGCTTGAGTTGATAAAAAATGGTGGTTAGAGTTTTGGTGGTTTGTGAGAGGTAGAAGAGGGTGAGTGGAAAATGGGGGAATAAGGGTTGTATAAAAAGGGTGAGTGGAAAAATATGGGGAAAAAGTTCAAAATGCGGCTTAGCTTAAGGCGTAACCCACACATATTTGCGAGTAGAGTCCGAATACGGACTCAGATTTGCTAAATTAGACACGGGAAACTAAGTTCTAATCTAACTCTAAAATTACGCTAATTCATAATAATATAATATTATTAAAATAAAATAGGGTACATTTGCGGGTGCTACAATCTCCCCAACTTTTAAAAAGTTTCGCCCTCGAAACTTGAGAGTAGAAAACAAAAGTATCAAAGACAAGAATCGGTTTTCAAAATCAACACGAAAGCTTTTACAAGGGAAATATTTATGAAACGAGGTTCTTCTCGAAAACGGTTTAAGGAGATTTTTCATAAGTGCGAAACTTTATTTACGGATGATCACAAGAGTGCCCGTCACGAACAAGAACTCTATTTATCCAAATCAAATCAAGGTCGAAATAGTGAAATCAAAAATCAAAACAAACATTCGTAAGTGCAGGACTAGTCACCAGACGTCTCCAATAAAAAGTCCAAACATCCAACCAACGGAAAATCCAAAAATAAAAGCGAAAGAAATCTATTTTCTCCAAAAAGAGGGTACACAATCCATCTTTAGACTTCTTTGAAAAGTTAAATTAGGAATACAATATGGAACTTTGATGGTTTTCTCAAGGATAAAATTAAAATAACAAGACATTACACGTGCATAGAGCGACTCGAACATCAAAATTACAAATCACGGTGCTAGGAGGTACATCCAACGAGAAAAATAGGCCAAAAAAAGGGAAAGATTGAAGAGTAGCAAATTGAGCAAGGGTCAATTCGAGGGAAAAAGTTAGATTCCTACTAAAATCTTTCATAACCACGAGACCTCAAGTCACTAACCTAATCGTTCAAATCTAATTAGCATCGACTAAGGGCCATTGACATGGCAAAATCCATAGTTGGTAATCTACATGAGAGGTCCTTTAACGCACTATAGTATCCTTAGATCCATCACAATCTATCTGAAACTACTAACCAAAGAAATCTCATCTTAGGGGACCATATCTACTAACAACCACAAAGTGAACGGTCCTTACCATAAAAATCCTTTGATCCAATTCATTCCAAAACTCATTATCCTAAATTATTTACAATGGAGTTTCTCATCCTCAAAAGTCAAATCACAATACCTCAAGAGAGGTCAGTTACTAATCCCAAATAACTCATATTTTGCCAAACACATGGCAATGCGACCATTAATCAAATTATTTAGCTCATTATACTCAAAATGCAGCGGTCTTCGCTTATGAAAATATTCCTCATGTTTGGTCACCAAATCCAAATTCCACAAAGTAATTATTCCTGTTAGGGTTCAACATTTAAAGAAAATAAATTCCAAAATAACCTTTAAAGCAATCACTATAATCCTTAACAACAACAAACTATCACCACGCTCAGTTCGATCCTCAATATGATATTGCGACATCAAGTTTCAAAGTCTAAAATCACCAAGAGAGGTTCAACCTAAGTTTATCCTCAATTCCTTATAATCAACTAAACATGCAACTAACTCAATAGGGCGGGTAGGTACCATATTTGAAACATCTTCAAAACAGATCTACTAACTCCTTACATTAATTAATAAGAAAACTACCTCACAAGAGAATAAGGAAGGCGAACATGATACAAGGAACGCTAGGAGGCATCGTCAAACGACTACGATAAGATGGAAAATATGCAGGCGGAAAAGGAAGACGAGGTTGATCTAAGGAAGTGAACCTACCCGTCACGATCTCCGGGTGAGCATCGGCTTCGGCTCGGCTGAGTACATAGATGGATCCTTTAGCTTTGGCACCGGGTGCGGGAATCTGACGAGGGGCATTCACGAAAGCGGTGACCCGGCTTCTTGCAGATAAAGCAAAAGAATGGCCTATCATAGCATCCAACTCCGGGGTGAACGGGTTTCCTACAACCGTCACAAATCCGTCCTTGAGCTTGAGCTTGAGGGGGAGCATTGGGCTTCGGAGCCGCATCTGGGTTAGCTTGAGGGTGATAAGGAACAAGTGTTCTTGCATTGGCGTTTGAGAAAGCATTGAAATGCCTCTTGTTAGCATAGGCATTAGAAGAAGAGGGAGTGAAAGGTCTTTTCTCATGGAAGTTTGACCTAAGATTGAAAGAGGGGAAAAGAGAGGGATTCTTCATCTTTGCTTCGTCCATGATGGCCTTCATGGAGTTCTCGGCCCAAAGGGCATCATCATTCAACTCTCCGAAAGAAATAGAGCTCCTCCTTACCTTACTTTGACGCAAGACACTAAGCTTATTATGATAGTATAAAGCTCGGTCCTTATCATCCTTGATGAGTCTTGGTGCAAAGTGAGCAAGCTTGTTTAATTGGGTGGTGAAGTTTTGAGCCGTCAAGTCATGTTGTTTGAAATCGATGAATTCTTGGAGTCTTTGCTGTTTGAGTTCTTTGGGGTAAAATCGGTCCTCAACGAGAGTCTTGAAACATTCCCAATTGAAATTGACTTCAAGAGTAGCGGTGGGATTAGTAATCGACCACCAGTTGTCAGCTTCCCTCACGAGAAAGTGCTTAACAATCCTCACTTTGTATTCTTCACGGACTTGATACAAGTCGAATTGCTTTTCCATCTCTCGGAACCACTCTGAGAGCTTGGTAGGGTCCGGTCTCCACCATACGGCTTGGTCTTACTCCTAGCAATTTGGCTAGCCACCCAAGCATAGCCTCCTTGGTGATGGTCTTCTCTAAGAGGAGGGGCTTGGTTACCTTGAACATTGGCCGCATCTGGTTGATTCCTTAGGACTTGAGAGCTTCTAGAATGACATTCTCTACGAGTCGAGGTCTAACCATCTTCATAAGAGATAAAAAAAAAATCAAGGTTAATCCTAACACTTAGCATAAACAAAGAGACTAACAAGTAAAGTCCTTAATTTCTAACCATCTATCATTCATTATTTCAAGGTCAAGTTATAATTTATGTTTAGGGTTCACGTGTGTGCGTCGGTAGCGTCATAGGCTTTGATACTAACTGTGACAACCCTCGCGATAGCAGAAATAAAACATAAAAACCATGCAATTTATATAACGGAAAATATGATATTTTTGAAACTTTTTACATGCCAAAGGAAGAGTACGAGGAATGTCAAATAAACACGAACTAAAGTATAAAATACTACAAAGAGACTTAGTCTCTCAAAACGGAGTTAAGCATAACAGTTGTTTTGTAAACTAGCTAAGAACGTCTATGAGTGAATCGTCAAGTCCAACGCTCGCTAGCTCACACCCAAACCCAAAAACAAGCAAAGATCCTGCCAAGCAACCTGTTCATTCATGAAACATGAACGCCACAGTCAGTGGGGAGTAACTCCGGGTTCTCCCAGTCATATCACAAATAACATACTTAAACGGTAATAAACATGTAGAAGTATACTTATATATATATATATGTGAATTACGAAAAGTATAAATACGCATTTCAATATATTAAGATATAGGCACATGAAGTACAAAACAGTAAGCATCAGATTATAAACAGACTCGGGGAAGACACCCTTAGGCAACTATATACTCACTAGGGAATACATCTCACCGTTAGTGGCATATACTTGATAAGATAGAGACTCGACACATAAACCACGCGAAGTCATCCATCGGTCACAAAGAGTCAACACATAGGCATCCATCCAAACACACGGTTATGGTAACATACTCTCTCACGGTTAATGACACGCACTAGCACCATGTACATAGCAAGTATGATCAATACACGTCCACAGGATAAACATTTCCCTGAACCATACACGATAAACGTTTCGTATATGAAAGACTCATTTCCTCCCGGTAGGACGACGATAATAATACAGTCTTAGTCTAAACCTGCCGAACTCTCGGAATAAACGTGTTTCGATTCGACATGCAATAAACATTTCGCATCCAAGACTCGGTCAAACACAGAAGCCGAGTACCCCAAATTCGGTCACAACTACACGAAAGAGGCGGAAAGAGCACAAGGATCATAATCAAGCGGTATGCTACATGCAATGACACCACCTTGCAAGGATACGACATTTGATGCCCGGGTCGATCAACGCATTGCGTTCGCCTCCCAACAACGTCGTCATATCCCCACTAAAACATGTATACAAGCATTAAGGATACACCTCCATGTTCCGACATTCCAGTCTAACTAGCAAGGAGGTATAGCCGGGGAATGAGAGTTCATAGCACTCAATAATTAGTGCTCAAATCCAAAACTTAGGTAGAACCGACTTAAAGGGGGACATATCAAAAGCCGTCATATAATATGCGATATAAGCGGGTGGGATATCATACATTCTAAACATGAATATTTAATGCTATTACGTAAATTTATACGATAAACGAACCGTACAAACTATTATAAGTGAGAGCATTAGGAAAGAAATGGAAAAGAAACTCAGGGGGTGCCAGCCGGTCAAGGTGACCGACCGCCGGCTACCCGGCTGGCACTACAGCAACAATCAAACATTACCAAAAATACAGGGATGTCCCAGCCGGTCAGGGGGACCGGCCGCCGGCTACCCGGCTAGGAACACATGCCAAATGAGAAAATAGAAGAAAAGATGGGGGTGTCCCAGCCGGTCGGCAGACCGGCCGCCGGTCGGCCGGCTGGGGATTACGCAATACTAAAAATTCTCGAATTAGCCAATTCACTTTAGCCGCATTCCCAGCCGGTCGAATGACCAGCGGCCGGTCGGCCGACTGGGACTACATACACACGACATTCATCAACACTCATCAACAATCATCAAACAATCATCAACAATCATCAACAATCTTCAAACAATCATCAACACTCCTCAACAATCATCAAAATTCATCAACAATCATCAAACAATCATCAACAATAATCAACAACCATCAAACTATCATCAACAATCATCAACAATCATCAACCCACACAAATTCTAAGGCTACTCATCCAATTCCAACCATATTTACTAATATCAAACCACATTAAATGCCTAATAATTGTCACTAAACATTTGGTAAACATCAATTAAAGCATTATAATACGTATTGATATCGAGTAACCCTTCACCGTTACCTTTGTGCATCTTCAATCGTCTTCTAAGTCTTTCTCCACGAGAAAATAATCCTTGTCGGGGTCTTGAAGGTCTCCACCTACACAAAGACACTAAAAGATGAATACAATTCACCTTTGAGAAAGACGGAAAAATTAAAAATGAGAAAGACGGTAATTTTATTACCACACAAGGTAGAGGAAGATTATGATGAAAATCAAGAGATTTGGGTGAGGAATGGATGGGTTGAGTGAAGCTTGAGTTGATAAAAAATGGTGGTTAGGGTTTTGGTGGTTTGTGAGAGGTAGAAGAGGGTGAGTGGAAAATGGGGGAATAAGGGTTGTATAAAAAGGGTGAGTGGAAAAATATGGGGAAAAAGTCCAAAATGCGGCTTAAGGCGTAACCCACACGTATTTGCGAGTAGAGTCCGAATACGGACTCAGATTTGCTAAATTAGACACGGGAAACTAAGTTATAATCTAACTCTAAAATTACGCTAATTCATAATAATATAATATTATTAAAATAAAATAGGGTACATTTGCGAGTGCTACAATCTCCCCAACTTTTAAAAAGTTTCGCCCTCGAAACTTGAGAGTAGAAAACAAAAGTATCAAAGACAAGAATCGGTTTTCAAAATCAACACGAAAGCTTTTACAAGGGAAACATTTATGAAACGAGGTTCTTCTCGAAAACGGTTTAAGGAGATTTTTCATAAGTGCGAAACTTTATTTACGGATGATCACAAGAGTGCCCGTCACGAACAAGAACTCTAGTTATCCAAATCAAATCAATGTCGAAATAGTGAAATCAAAAATCAAAACAAACGTTCGTAAGTGCAGGACTAGTCACCAGAAGTCTCCAATAAAAAGTCCAAACATCCAACCAACGCAAAATCCAAAAATAAAAGCGAAGAAATCTATTTTCTCCAAAAAGAGGGTACACAATCCATCTTTAGACTTCTTTGAAAAGTTAAATTAGGAATACGATATGGAACTTTGATGGTTTTCTCAAGGATAAAATTAAAATAACAAGACATTACACGTGCATAGAGCGACTCGAACATCAAAATTACAAATCACGGTGCTAAGAGGTACATCCAACGAGAAAAATAGGCCAAAAAAAGGGAAAGATTGAAGAGTAGCAAATTGAGCAAGGGTCAATTCGAGGGAAAAAGTTAGATTCCTACTAAAATCTTTCATAACCACGAGACCTCAAGTCACTAACTTAATCGTTCAAATCTAATTAGCATCGACTAAGGGCCATTGACATGGCAAAATCCATAGTTGGTAATCTACATGAGAGGTCCTTTAACGCACTATAGTATCCTTAGATCCATCACACTCTATCTGAAACTACTAACCAAAGAAATCTCATCTTAGGGGACCATATCTACTAACAACCACAAAGTGAACGGTCCTTACCATAAAAATCCTTTGATCCAATTCATTCCAAAACTCATTATCCTAAATTATTTACAATGGAGTTTCTCATCCTCAAAAGTCAAATCACAATACCTCAAGAGAGATCAGTTACTAATCCCAAATCACTCATATTTTGCCAAACACATGGCAATGCGGCCATTAATCAAATTATTTAGCTCATTATACTCAAAATGCAGCGGTCTTCGCTTATGAAAATATTCCTCATGTTTGGTCACCAAATCCAAATTCCACAAAGTAATTATTCCTGTTAGGGTTCAACATTTAAAGAAAATAAATTCCCAAATAACCTTTAAAGCAATCACTATAATCCTTAACAACAACAAACTATCACCACGCTCAGTTCGATCCTCAAAATGATATTGCGACATCAAGTTTCAAAGTCTAAAATCACCAAGAGAGGTTCAACCTAAGTTTATCCTCAATTCCTTATAATCAACTAAACATGCAACTAACTCAATAGGGCGGGTAGGTACCATATTTGAAACATCTTCAAAACAGATCTACTAACTCCTTACATTAGTTAATAAGAAAACTACCTCACAAGAGAATAGGGAAGGCGAACATGATACAAGGAACACTAGGAGGCATCGTCAAACGACTAAGATAAGATGGAAAATATGCAGGCGGAAAAGGAAGACGAGGTTGATCTAAGGAAGTGAACCTACCAGTCACGATCTCCGGGTGAGCATCGGCTTCGGCTCGGTTGAGTACATAGATGGATCCTTTAGCTTTGGCACCGGGTGCGTGAATGTGACGATCGGGGCATTCACGAAAGCGGTGAACCGACTTCTTGCAGATAAAGGAAAAGAAGGGCCTATCATAGCATCCAACTCCGGGGTGAATGGGTTTCCTACAACCGTCACATATTTGTCCTTGAGCTTGAGCTTGAGGGGGAGCATTGGGCTTAGGAGCCGCATCTGGGTTAGCTTGAGGGTGATAAGGAACAAGTGTTCTTGCATTGGCGTTTGAGGGAGCATTGAAATGCCTCTTGTTAGGATAGGCATTAGAAGAAGAGGGAGTGAAAGGTCTTTTCTCATGGAAGTTTGACCTAGGATTGAAAGAGGGGAAAAGAGAGGGATTCTTCATCTTTGCTTCGTCCATGATGGCCTTCATGGAGTTCTCGGCCCAAAGGGCATCATCATTCAACTCTCCGAAAGAAATAGAGCTCCTCCTTACCTTACTTTGAAGCAAGACACTAAGATTATTACGATAGTATAAAGCTCGGTCCTTATCATCCTTGATGAGTCTTGGTGCAAAGTGTGCAAGCTTGTTTAATTGGGTGGTGAAGTCTTGAGCCGTCAAGTCATGTTGTTTGAAATCGATGAATTCTTGGAGTCTTTGCTGTTTGAGTTCTTTGGGGTAAAATCGGTCCTCAACGAGAGTCTTGAAACATTTCCAATTGAAATTGACTTCAAGAGTAGCGGTGGGATTAGTAATCGACCACCAGTTGTCAGCTTCCCTCACGAGAAAGTGCTTAACAATCCTCACTTTGTCTTCTTCACGAACTTGATACAAGTCGAATTGCTTTTCCATCTCTCAGAACCACTCTGAGAGCTCGGTAGGGTCCGGTTCTCCACCATACGGCTTGGTCTTACTCCTAGCAATTTGGCTAGTCATCCAAGCATAGCCTCCTTTGTGATGGTCTTCTCTAAGAGAAGGGGCTTGGTTACCTTGAACATTGGCCGCATCTTGTTGATTACTTAGGACTTGAGAGCTTCTAGAATGACATTCTCTACGAGTCAAGGTCTAACCATCTTCATAAGAGATAAAAAAAAATCAAGGTTAATCCTAACACTTAGCATAAACAAAGAGAGACTACCAAGTAAAGTCCTTAATTTCTACCCATCTATCATTCATTATTTCAAGGTCAAGTTATAATTTAAGTTTAGGGTTCATGTGTGTGCGTCGGGAGCGTCATAGGCTCTGATAGTAACTGTGACAACCCTCGCGATAGCAGAAATAAAACATAAAAAGCATGCAATTTATATAACGGAAAATATGATATTTTTGAAACTTTTTACATGCAAAAGGAAGAATACGAGGAATGTCAAATAAACACGAACTAAAGTATAAAATACTACAAAGAGACATAGTCTCTCAAAACGGAATTAAGCATAACAGTTGTTTAGTAAACTATCTAAGAACGTCTATGAGTGAATCGTCAAGTCCAACGCTCGCTAGCTCACACCCAAACCCAAAAACAAGTAAAGATCCAGCCAAGCAACCTGTTCATTCATGAAACATGAACGCCACAGTCAGTGGGGAGTAACTCCGGGTTCTCCCAGTCATATCACAAATAACATACTTAAACGGTAATAAACATGTAGAAGCATACTTATATATATATATATGAATTACGAAAAGTATAAATACGCATTTCAATATATTAAGATATAGGCACATGAAGTACAAAACAGTAAGCATCAGATTATAAACAGACTCGGGGAAGACACCCTTAGGCAACTATATACTCACTAGGGAATACATCTCACCGTTAGTGGCATATACTTGATAAGATAGAGACTCAACATATAAACCACGCGAAGTCATCCATCGGTCACAAAGAGTCAACACATAGGCATCCATCCAAACACACGATTATGGTAACATACTCTCTCACGGTTAATGACACGCACTAGCACCATGTACATAGAAAATATGATCAATACACGTCCACGGGATAAATATTTCCCTGAACCATACACGATAAACGTTTCGTATATGAAAGACTCATTTCCTCCCGGTAGGACGACGATAATAATACAGTCCTAGTCTAAACCTGGGAAGACTCTCGGAATAAACGTGTTTCGATTCGACATGCGATAAACATTTCGCATCCAAGACTCTGTCAAACACAGAAGCCGAGTACCCCAAATTCGGTCACAACTACACGAAAGAGGCGGAAAGAGCACAAGGATCATAATCAAGCGGTGCGCTACATGCAATGACACCACTTTGCAAGGATACGACATTTGATGCCCGGGTCGATCATTGCATTGCGTTCGCCTCCCAACAACGTCGTCATATCCCCACTAAAACATGTATACAAGCATTAAGGATACACCTCCATGTTCCGTCATTCCAGTCTAACAAGCAAGGAGGTATAGCCGGGGAATGAGAGTTCATAGCACTGAACGATTAGTGCTCAAATCCAAAACTTAGGTAGAACCGACTTAAAGGGGGACATATCAAAAGCCGTCATATAACATGCGATATAAGCGAGTGGGATATCATACATTCTAAACATGAATATTTAATGCTATTACGTAAATTTATACGATAAACGAACCGTACAAACTATTATAAGTGAGAGCATTAGGAAAGAAATGGAAAAGAAACTCAGGGGGTGTTAGCCGGTCAAGGTGACCGACCGCCGGCTACCCGGCTGGCACTACAGCAACAATCAAACATTACCAAAAATACAGGAATGTCCCAGCCGGTCAGGGGGACCGGCCGCCGGCTACCCGGCTAGGAACACATGCCAAATGAGAAAATAAAAGAAAAGATGGGGGTGTCCCAGCCGGTCGGCAGACCGGCCGCCGGTCGGCCGGCTGGGGATTACGCAATACTAAAAATTCTCGAATTAGCCAATTCACTTTAGCCGCATTCCCAGCCGGTCGAATGATCGGCGGCCGGTCGGCCGACTGGGACTACATACACACGACATTCATCAACACTCATCAACAATCATCAAACAATCATCAACAATCATCAACAATCTTCAAACAATCATCAACAATCATCAACAATAATCAATAATCATCAAACAATCATCAACAATCATCAATAATCATCAACAATCATCAACAATCATCAACCCACACAAATTCTAAGGCTACTCATCCAATTCCAACCATATTTACTAATATCAAACCACATTAAATGCCTAATAAGTGTCACTAGACATTTGATAAACATCAATTAAAGTATTAAAACACGTATTGATATCGAGTAACCGTTCACCGTTACCTTTGTGCATCTTTAATCGTCTTCTAAGTCTTCCTCCACGAGAAAATAATCCCTGTCGGGGTCTTGAAGGTCTCCACCTACACAAAGACCAAAAGATGAATACAATTCACCTTTGAGAAAGACGGAAAAATTGAAAATGAGAAAGACGGTAATTTTATTACCACACAAGGTAGAGGAAGATTATGATGAAAATCAAGAAATTTGGGTGAGGAATGGATGGGTTGAGTGAAGCTTGAGTTGATCAAAAATGGTGGTTAGGGTTTTGGTGGTTTGTGAGAGGTAGAAGAGGGTGAGTGGAAAATGGGGGAATAAGGGTTATATAAAAAGGGTGAGTGGAAAAATATGGGGAAAAAGTCCAAAATGCGGCTTAAGGCGTAACCCACACGTATTTCCGAGTGGAGTCCGAATACGGACTCGGATTTGCTAAATTAGACACGGGAAACTAAGTTCTAATCTAACTCTAAAATTACGCTAATTCATAATAATATAATATTATTAAAATAAAATAGGGTACATTTGCGGGTGTTAAATTCACCCTTAGCGTGTAGTTTATGTTACTTTAGTATATTAACTATGTTTTATCAAGGGATCGATGTCCCTTGTATTTATTTAAGATATAATTTGTATAAACAATTTATTAAATTAAGTTTTGGTTTTATAATATAGTGATATTCGCGGTTTTGCTTTTAAAGTTTTAAAAATCTCGTATTTTTCCGCTGCAAATCTATGTATTTACTTTACTGCGAAATCGCGGAGTGTCACAAACTTAGACAACTACTAGGGCCGACAATTTCAATCATACTCAGTTCGTATCCATCCAACTGATTAAATTTGATGGAGAAACACCCCGAACTAAATGGATGAAAAAGTAAGTGATGGGTGAAACGGATGATAGATGGTCGATGGGTCGAGTGAAGTTACTTCTACTTGCCATCATGTTTGTCACCCAAATATTTGTCTCAATGACACATTTTTGGCTAAAATACTCATTACTTATCTAAAGCTAGAATGAAGACAAAGAAAACACTTGTCACCTCCTTCGAAAATGTCATTTTTCTAGAATGAAATGAATTGTCATATCAAATATATCATTGTATATAAAAAAATCTCTCTAAAAATCTCTTTAAGAATCTCTCCAAAAATCCTACCTTTTCTCCCATGGAGACTATCTCCCGGTGTATCTCCGGTTACCTCTGGGATCAACCACACTTGATGCACGATTGCAATATTGACAGCGATGAACAGAGCTTTCCGGCTCTAACGAAAAGCACCGAAACGTAAGAAAATGCATATTAGCGAATTCACATCCACTAATACAACTTCGACAAAGCTTTCGGATCCAACTGCTCCAATTAATCAGTCAAACAATAAAGAATCACTTGAATTTGAACAAGTTTCTGTGAGTTTCCGTGACAAACTACAAGGATTCAATATGGGGTCCTCTAGCATATCTATGGAAGATACCCTCGATATTGACTCTGAAGACGACTCGTATACGGGTGCAGAAGAAGACGACCCTCTGTGCCCTAAAATCCGATTATCGAAAGAGGAGAAAGCTAACCTATGGAAACCATGGCGTCATGCTATTATCATCAAAATCTTCGATAAAAATATTGGTTACTTAGCACTAATCCGTAAGCTGAATGTCAAATGGTCGATTCAAGGAAGATTGACACTAACGGATTTAGGACAATCTTATTATGTTGCTCGGTTCACTTCAGTTCAAGACTTCGACTATGTGATGTCACAAGGTCCATGGATGATTGACGATCATTATCGGACAATCCGAAAATGGATTCCAAATTTTGTCCCTGCTGATGATAAAATTGAATATCTCACCACCTGGGTCCGAATCCCGAACCTCCCAGTCGAATATTTCAATGAAGTGTTCTTGAAAAAGATTGGTTCGAAGATAGGGAGAGTCACAAGGATAGACAGAAATACAGCCTTAGCGGAACGTGGCCAGTTTACAAGGATGAGTATCGAAATGAATATTTCTAAACCTTCTATTATCCAAATTCATTCTCAACGAGAATATATATAGAATTTAATACGAAGGTCTGAGAACGATCTGTTTTAATTGCGGCAAATTAGGTCACAATATAGAAGACTGCTCAATAGAGAGCACCTTAACTCCAGAACCTAAGGCCGATAGTTCTGAGATCTCAGTCAACGATAGTCCAACCGATGGTGGAGATTATCCGATGATCGAAAATAGCGCAACACAACAATTTGGGAAATGCATGTTTGTAAAAAAGCCGCCTCGTAGGAAGATGATTAACAAGGTCGATAAAATCACTAATTCAAATGAAAAAGCAGGGAAAAATTTCTCGACATTCAACTTTGTGATGCAAATACAAACTCACCAATCAAAAATATCTCCCGAGATACACACCCCCGTATTTGCAGCCAAAAATATTACTAAAAATAATCTAGCCAATAACCTTCTAAAACCAATGGGATCTTCTGTTAACAAAACAAGAAACCATAAATTATACCAAAAAATATCCCAATCAAATAAAAACTCCTATCGCAATTCTAACTATTTAGGAAATTCTGAATGGACAAGCGTAATAATATTAATGTGCACAAAATCTGTGATACACATATTGGTGATTCTTGCCGAAGTGTGGTACACGGGGAACCATAGAGAGGCGCACTTGAATGGACAAGCGTAGAAATACGCATTTGTGGAGTCGCCACCAATTTTTATGAAAAATTGGAACCGTTCGAATACTTTATGTCATGTTGATGAGAGGTTTGTCGCGGACCCCTCGACCAAACAAAACTTATAATGCTCAATACCAAACTAATTAATGTAGTAGGGGAGGGTAAGAAGGTCGAACCCAAAGGACGGTTAGGATTAGCTATCGATTTTTGTTCTTATCTAGTCTAGTTCGGACGAAGATGAGATGTTCAAATGCTAAAGGCGAGCTAGATGCAATAACTAAAACTAGTAATGAAGCAAGAAAAGATTAAACACGGATTAAAATAGACTAAGGTGAATGAGTTCATTAATATAGGTATAGGTCGATTATGATGAGAGTTAAAACTAGTCTAATGGTAAGTCTAGATATGTCTCCACCTCTCGGTGCAAGACGGTCTCTAGGCAAGTCTTCACCTCTCGGTGTGAGACGAGCCCTAGCCCAATGATCGGTCGGGATCTCGCCCTAACCTCCCCTTAAACATTCAAAATGCACACAAACACATTACAAGTCAAGCTCTCACTCATTCTAATAATTAAACATGGGAAATACTCAAACTACTCATTTAAGCATTTCTACAAACACCTTGTGTGCACAAGACAAGTAGATTACCGAAAGACTCAATTTTTATGCCTAATTATCAAAATCAACCTATAAACCTACACTAACTCCCTCATCTACCTTAGTAATACACTATCCACTCATATTTAAGACAAACAAAATGATTAACACAATAATAAATATATTAAACATTACTAATAAGTAGATCTAGTAAAACAATGTAATGAAAGTGAAATTAGATTTAAATAAAGAAGGAAAGACGAGATTTTTACCGATTAACATAAATGAGACGGAAAAGTTACGAACGTAAATAAAAACCCGATCTTTCGATCTTAATCTTCATACAAAATCCGAGTGAAGTAAACTATTACAAAATTTGGGGAAGAATTAAAGGAAAAAATTAAACTAAGAAAATCTAATCTAGTGAGACGGGTTTTTTTTTCTTCAGAGAGACGGTCTAAATATCTATCTAAAATAATCTAGTCTAGTCTAATAGAATTATCTAATATTGGGTGGGTAATGCTATGGTCTAATGAATAATAATTATGTGGGTCTGCATATTTTTTTCTCCTCCTCTTTCCGTCTAATCCCCTCTCCCTTTATATGTGTCTTCCTTATATTTTATTTTTCATTACAAAAAATCAAAAATCAAAAAGCAAAATAAAACAAAAACATGCAAATCATCACGCGTCATTAGGGCCTGGGCTGGTCGGCCGGCTGCCGACCACAGGATTGGCTCGTAACCTTCTGCTTCGAAATGGGCATATTTGATTGCTTTGGGGCTCCAGCCGACGACCTGGCTGCCGGTCGACCGGCTGGTGGCCACTAGCTACTGCTGCCGCGCATCAACGAAAAAGAGCAGAGTAGGTGTAGTTGTTGTTGGTGTTTGCCACGGTGGTAGTGAACGAAGAGAGCAAGAATGTAATCCATTCCAGTTCCGCGACAATGATGATGATGATGCTCGGGCTTGGTTGGCGAGTTAATGGTGAAGGGCAGCGGCGACGGGTTTATACAGGTGGTGAGCCGTGATGGTGGTGGTTTGGGCTCAATTAAGGTGGTGCGAAAATGATGCTGCTCCTCGGATTGTATTGTTGGCGGTGTGGAGCACAGGTAGCTGCTGGTTGTTTGTAGGAAAGGCGAGACGGATTGGTATAGGTTTCAAAACGAGACGAGTTGATTATGAAATGTTTGTAAAAATGGTGAGTCAATTTGTTGATCCTAAGTGAAGGTGAGGGAGGACGGAGGTGAGCTGGTGGTGGAGCTCGGTGAGAGTCGAGCCAGTGTGGGAGTGAACGGAGGTGGTGTAGTGTGGTGCGCTGTTGGGCTGCTCGGAAGGGAACGAGAAAGATGGTGGTCGGGTTTGATTTGGTTGAG
This sequence comes from Heliosperma pusillum, assembly GCA_022085475.1. Lineage (NCBI taxonomy): Eukaryota > Viridiplantae > Streptophyta > Magnoliopsida > Caryophyllales > Caryophyllaceae > Heliosperma > Heliosperma pusillum. Next base: position 54,710 of record JAIUZE010070479.1, read on the forward strand.
GTGCGTGAAATGAGGACGAAAATGGTGATGTAGAGGAGATGGAGTTAATGGTAATGGTGAATTGGTGATGACAGTAAATTGGACGAAAATGATGTAAGGGATTAGTTTTGGGTTGAGGTCGATTTGACCTTGACTTTGTTTTAATTAACCCGTCTTGACATCTTTGACCCGTCTCGACTCGTCTTAAATTCCTTCTTGTTTTTATTTTCAAACCCGATTCCTACAAAATATATATGTGCAAAAATATTACCAAATTCTACGAAAATAACAACTATTGGCAATTAATATAATAAAACTAGTAATTACTAATTAATGTATAAAATGAGCTATTAATCGGTTAAATCGCACAAAATCGAGTTAAGTAGAGATTTAAATATGGGGTAAAACGATACTAAAATATGACTTATCAAAATTCCCCACACTTAAATCTTACTCGTCCTCGAGTAAGCTCATTCAACAAAACTAAAGACCCTTAATTAAAAATAAGTAATTAGCAAAAATGCTTTATTTAAAAAAAATCGAATCGGGCTTAGCTACACTCGTAGCCCTTTCAACTCACAATTTGACACTAATGAGGAAGAGTGCCCTATTGCAAGGCAAGTACGGTCTTGCTACAAAATCGCGACACATCCAAGCAATAAGCACGTAAGAACATGATAAAGATACATCTAACAAAAGATTGATTGCACGCCTCATCAATGTGACGGTAATATCTATGAGAAAAACCGTCTAAATAAATGCATGATCCTTATAAGCCGCTAGTCTCATAAAGCATGAAAAAGTGTTCGCCTCTTAGCGGTGCAAGTCTAATGAAAATTCCGAGCCTCGTCTACTTCTTGCTTGGTCAAGAGCGATAAAATGGTAGATGGAAATGAAATCCCCGTGATGTTATTCAGCACAATAGCACACGTCTCTCAACTGAATGAGACACAACGGTCGTCCCGTCTCACTATGCAACTCAAGGGTAAATGATCCAAGAAAGGTTAAAGGAAAAAGAGATTTGAGTCTTATTGCTTGGAAAGTTTTCATTTAATTTTTTCTTTTGGTTTTCATTTTTTTATTTTTCTTTTTGAGTTGCATTCTTGATTTGCAATTATTGGCATGATAGCACACGGTTTCCGTCAAGGACGCGCGGTCGGAACCAACAATAGGGGTATCCCCACCGTAGTGGCATCGAGCGGGACCCTAGATGTGGGCCCACTAGAATCCCTAGAAGTTCCGTTTTGCATTTCCTCGATAAAAACAAGAAAACATGATATTTGACTCAATATTTTTGGCTTGTTTATGTTGTTTCCTTTTTGTGAGTGGAAGTGGAAGAACATTGGATCAAGGTTAGTTGTATAGTAAGACAATCACCTAAGAATTCTTTCAACTAACGGAATATTCACATCAATTGAGGTTGTCGAGGTGGAATAAGCGCAAACTCATGACTCGACTTTAGTAGACGGATCAAAACTCATTAGAAATGCACAACCTAGGGCGTCTAAAATTCCATGATTAAGATGAACACTTTATGCATGAAAAAGTAGCTAGAAGGGATTATGCACATTTATCAAGTTTCCCAAATAGACAATTTATAAAACGTTTTTTCTAAATGCAACTATATGCCATGATGCAATCTAGCATATATACAACCTAAATGCACATGCTTTAACCGACTATATGGCACACAAGCTAATGATATCTCCTAACGATACACAAGTGGCACACACGCCAATCACAAACAAAATTCCACAAAATCATCATCAACACGTCCCGTCCTCCTCAAACAACAAGTAAGAAGAAAAAGTGATAAAGGAGAAGAGAATAGGAAATATCTCACCATAGCGTCTTCTTTTTCCCTTTTTCGTGCCTCTTAAGATGTGGGGCGCACCTATGGAAGGAGATAAGAGGAAACACAACAATATACACAAAACAAATTATATACAAACTAATTTTTAGGATTTTTTCAAAAATTTTAAAATTTTCAAAAATAATCTATACACTAATCTCCTCTCCACACTTAAACCGGACATTGTCCTCAATGGTCCAAATGCTAGGAAAAAAAAGAAAAGAAATAACATGATTTTGGAATTTTTCAATAAGAAAGGAAAGAACGACAAGAAATAAAAAGCTTGGGTTGTCTCCCAAGAAGCGTGGTTTTAAGGAAACCGCAAAACCTACACATGGACCAACAATTAGCCGGGATCCCACAATATATATACAAGGCCACCCATGGCCGCAACCTCCACATCAATTTCAAATTCAACATTATAAAATGTTTCCTCCTTTTTGGGAGCAGGATGGTAAAAACGGATGATATTGGGACATTCAACAACATAGGAGACTTGAGTAGTCTCCTTCTTCCTAGCTTCTTCTTTCCACCCCTCCTTTTCAAACACATCCTTCTTAAAAGGAGGAGGAGCCACATCAAATACATTAAAATTATCAAGGAGAGAGATTTCAAACACTTCATTCACACAAGACTCATCAAGAATAAGGTTAACATTGACATCATGATTTGTGATGGTGTGCTCACAAGAGGTAGGAGAGTCAAGATGTTCAACGAAAGTAGGAGAGTCATGCCAAACACGAGAGGTGGTCAAAGTGGATTCCTCTAAGCTATCATCCTCAATAAGCTCCTCATCCAACTTAACTTCCAACATTTCAAACATGCTCTCTTCCTCGATCTCACTCTCAAGATCCTCAAAGACTACATGAAAACCATTGGTGAGCGTAAGTAACTCACCCTGACCACAAAAAGAAGCCTCAAATTTCTCAAAAGTAGGTTTGTCAAGAAGATGCATCTCACAATCTTCCTCACAATAGATCCTCATAATCTCTTCCCTCCAAGAATCATCACAATCAATGCTTTCCTTATCCTTTTCAATTTGTTCTTCCTCACTAGTTTCATCATGCATCCCAAAATCAATCTCAAATTTCTCAAGAAGGGGTCCCTCAAGAAAATCGATCTCAACACCCCACTTATCCTCCATATCAACACTCTCCATCAAAGAATCATCACAAGACTTGTTTTCCTCACCATCCCTCTTGACTAACTCCTTCTCCACCACCTCATTGTTCACCTCAAACGATACCCTCTCGAATTCACATAAACCAAGACAACTTGGTTCACTCAACCAAACATTTTTATCAAAGTTGAAACTTTCCAACTCACACTCAACAAAATAAGGTGTAGGTTGGCATAAGGAGGGCAAGGGGTTGTATCGATAAAAGACAAGGTGGCTCAAAAGAGAAGTCAAGGGCATGCAAATCATCATCATCATTCATCATGTTAGGATGAAAGGGCATATCAAGAAGTGCATACTCATCCCAAGGGTTCTTCCAACCAACAACATTGTCAACACAAATGGCATCATCAAGATTCACATCAAATGTCACATGCTCAAGCTCATTCATATACATATCATTCAAATTATCATTGACAAGAGAACAATGCTCATTACTCAAACATGAATCATCATCAATCCTCATAAAATCGAACTCACTTTTGTCATTTTTGGATGTGAGTTGGTGTTTAAGAGGTGAAATTGGATAACAATCATAATGGGACACGTGTTCATTAGGTGACGGCCAAATTTGAGGAGTATGTCCTTCATCACCACAAGTATCACAAATAGATGAATAATCTCGCATATTACACAAATTTGGAATTGGGGGAGCATGTTGAAATTGGACATTAGTTTCATTCAAGAAGTCGGGCTTAATATTATTAGCAAAGTAAACAAGAAGGTCCCACCTCTCATCATAAGACATATAATTAAACATGCCATCACAATTTTGTTCGATCATGTCCCTAACATTATCAACAACTCCATCATAGATTATATGACAAAATTCCCATCTTTCAACATCCCAACCAAACACATAAATATATTCCTCAACGTTTTCCCAATGCACATGAAATGGGTCATCATGAGCTTGAGGATAACTAAAAATCATTTTCAAAACCTCCTATTTTTTTCAAAAGCAATAAAAGTGAACTAGGCCTAAACTCAAACAAAAATCAAAATCAATCCTAGACACCGTCCCCGGCAACGACGCCATTTTGATGAGGGGTATGTCGTGGACCCCTCGACCAAACAAAACATATAATGCTCAATACCAAACTAATTAATATAGTAGGGTAAGGAGGTCGAACCTAAGGGACAGTAAGGATTAGCTATCGATTTTTGTTCTTATCTAGTCTCAAATGCTAAAGATGAGCTAGATGCAATAACTAAAACTAACAATGAAGCAAGAAAAAATTATAAGGATTAAAATAGACTAAGGTGAATGAGTTCATTAATATAGGTATAGGTCGATTGTGATGAGGGTTAAAACTAGTCTAATGGTAAGTCTAGATATGTCTCCACGTCTCGGTGCAAGACGGTCTTTAGGCAAGTCTCCATCTCTCGGTGTGAGACGAGCCCTAGCCCAAGGATCGGTCGGGATCTCGCCCTAACCTCCCCTTAAACATTCAAAACGCACACAAACATATTACAAGTTAAGCTCTCACTCAAACTAGTAATTAAACATGGGAAATACTCAAACTACTCATTTAAACATTTCTACAAACACCTTGTGTGCACAAGACAAGTAGACTACCAAAAGACTTAATCTTTATGCCTAATTATCAAAATCAACCTATTAACCTACACTAACTCCCCCATCTACCTTATACACTACCTACTCATATTAAAGACAAACTAGAAGATTAACACAGTAATAAATATAACATTACTAATAAGTAGATCTAGTAAAACAATGTAATGAAAATGAAATTAGAAGTAAATAAAGAAGGAAAGACGAGATTTTTACCGATTAACATATATGAGACAGAAAAGTTACGAACTTAAATAAAAACTTGATATTTCGATCCTAATCTTCATACAAAATCCGAGTGAAGTAAACTATTACAAAATTTGGGGAAGAATTAAAGGAAGAAATTAAACTAAGAAAATCTAATCTAGTGAGACAGTGTTTTTTTTTTTCTAGAGAGACGGTCTAAATATCTATCTAAAATAATCTAGTCTAGTCTAATCGAATAATCTAATATTGGGTGGGTAATGCTATGGTCTAATGAATAAAAATCATGTGGGTCTTCATATTTTTTTTCTCCTTTTTTTCTCCTCTTTCCGTCTAATCCCCCCCCCCCCTTTATATGTGTCTTCCTTTTATTTTATTTTTCATTACAAAAAATCAAAAAGCAAAAAGCAAAATAAAACAAAAACTAGCGTTTGATCACGCGTCATTGGGGCCTGGGCCGATCGGCTGGCTGCCGACCACAAGACCGGCGCGGAACCGTCTGCTTCGAAATGGGCATATTTGATTGCGAGGGGGCTCCAGCCGGCGACCAGGCTGCCGGTGGACTGGCTGGGAACCCATGATTCCTTATTTCTTTTTCGCGCAAGCCAAGGACAGAGGAAGGAAGTGCTAGCCGGCGACCCGGCTGCCGGTCGACCGGCTGGTGGCCCCTAGCTACAGCTGCCGCAGATCAACGAAAAAGAGCAGAGTAGGTGTAGTTGCTGCTGGTGTTTGCCACGGTGGTACTGAACAAAGAGAGCATGGATGTAATCCATTCTGGTTCCTTGGCAATGATGATGATGATGCTCGGGCTTGGTTGGCGTGTTAATGGTGAAGGGCAGCGGCGACGGGTTTATGCAGGTGGTGAGCCGTGATGGTGGTGGTTTTGGGCTCAATTAAGGTGGTGCGAAAATGATGCTGCTGCTCGGATTGTATTGTTGGCGGTGTGGAGCACAGGTAGCTGCTGGTTGTTTGTAGGGACGCCGAGACGGATTGGACTAGGTTTCGAAACGAGACGAGTTGATGATGAAATGATGGAGAAAAATTGTGAGTCAGTTTGTTGATGCCAAGTTAAGGTGAGGGAGCACGGAGGTGAGCTGGTGGTGGAGCTCGGTGAGAGTCGAGGCATGGTGGGAGTGAACGGAGGTGGTGTAGTGTGGTGCGCTGCTGGGCTGCTCGGAAGGGAACGAGGGAGATGGTGGTCGGGTTTCATTTGGTTGAGGTGCGTGAAATGAGGACGAAAAATGGTGATGTAGAGGAGATGGAGTTAATGGTAATGGTGAATTGGTGATGACAGTGAGTTGGACGAAAATGATGAAAGGGATTAGTTTTGGGTTGAGGTCTATTTGACTTTGACTTTGTTTTAATTAACCCGTCTTGACATATTTGACCCGTCTCGACTCGTCTTAAATTCCTTCTTGTTTTATTTTCAAACCCGATTCCTACAAAATATATATGAGCAAAAATATTACCAAATTCTACAAAAATAACAACTATTGGCAATTAATATAATAAAACTATTAATTACAAATAAACGTATAAAATGAGCTATTAATCGGTTAAATCGCACAAAATCGAGTTAAGTAGAGATTTAAATATGGGGTAAAACCATACTAAAATATGACTTATCACATGTCAAGACACAAAGTAATGACATGAACACTAAGAACTCGTTACCCTTAGCATTCTATGTCTTGAATGACTCTCGTGAATACCAATGAACACGGATGTTCACAAATATCTGGAGTAAGGGGTGAGGGTACATATTAGGAAGCTCTTTAATCAAATACCTAATCCCGCCCGCCTCGATAGCGGCCTCTACTAATGATTAGGGAAATTGTTCATATTTGATATGTTATCAATTGTATGCATGTAATGCAATATCCAACGTTTTAATCCTAGCTTGTGAATTAGACCATGTGCAGTGTAAACTCACAGGGAATGCAATAATGCAATCCTGAGCTCAGACTGTCCTTAAAAATAGTAAATGATTTAATCAAATTTTGAAACTTTGCAAGAATGATCTCAATAGTGTTAGGAAGGACTGTTTATAGTTTCAAGAATTAGAGGATTGATTTGCTATTTTTCCTGAAAATGAATACTCAAACTGATAGTACTTGGGGCTGTTTGAGACAGACTGAAACAAACATGAAATGGACAAGGATATAACTATGTTATTAACTCCCACAGATCAACACAGGAAGACAACTAAATTGTTTAACAAGTTTAAGCCTCCAACCCATAGATAATCACATGATAGGAGGATTAGACTCAACAACACAACTAATACAGCTCACAGATAATTCACAGAACTGAACTAGAGATGCAAACAAGTTCTAATCTATTAACCACAGCTTGAGCACAGGCTAGGCCTGGTTCAAACTACATACAATGCGCAAGTTTGAGAGGTTGAGAATTGATTCCCAAAGGTTTTTGTTTTCATTCAAGCTTAAATCCCCTTGGTTACATTCAAACAGCCTGTTATATAGGCATTACAAAAGGTTGTGGACCTTAGGATGTAAATCTCATCCAAGGGCCAACAATAACTCACAACTACTAACTTAACTACTTTCAAAAGTCACCTAATGAGGACGAGCTCAACAGCTCTCATGGAAAGACAATAAAGCAGAAAAGAAACAGCCTGATCAAAAGTAGGAAAAGGATTTTGTAGTTTTCTTGAAATGGAAAATCTTCAGTTTGTCTTCATATCTGATTCCCTGGTTTCTTTCCTTGTTCTTAGGACTCTTCAAGGCTTTATTTGTGATCATATAAGCCTCCCTTAACAGGTTGACAACTATCTAAACAAAAGAAGAGCCTCAACTGAATTAAAATTGGACAATTCATCCTGTTATGCTCTCTCTGGACTTGAACATGAATGGCATTTTTCATGGACTTGTGCTGGACCTTTGGAAAACTTATCCTGGACAATTTTTTAGTTCATAGGGTGGTCTTGACAGTGGGCCATGGTGGGGGCTTGTGGCTTGACCTGGTGTACCTCTTAGCAGGTTGAAAGATGACTGGTGCAGACTAAGCATCATCTGTTGGGCTGTGTTTTGGACACTGGCATGAGATAGGGCTTGGTTAGTGGTCTGGCTAGGCTTGGCTTGGCCTTGACTTGTGTTGGCCTGACGCTGGCTTGACTTGGCTTGGTTGTGGCTAGGCTTGGCTTGGTCATGGCTTGTCATCGCTTGGCTTGTGGCTCTTATGGCTCGACCTATAACTTGTCTGTCTTGCCTTGGTTGGATCATGGCCTGGCCATGAGGACCCTCTGGGTTAGCTCCTACTGCAACCTCCCCAGGTTGAAAAGGGTTTGACCTCAAGTCTTGCTCTTTTTCATCCTCATAATCTCCATAGTAAGGGCTTAGGTCTCCTATGTTGAAAGTTCCATGCACTCCATAGTCACATGGTAGATCAATCTTGTAGGCATTTGGCCCTACCTTCTCAATGATCTCAAAGGGGCCATCAGCTCTTGGCTCCAACTTGTTCTTTCTTTTGGAGGGAAATATTTCCTTCCTGAGATGTATCTAGACTAAGTCTCTAGGGGCAAATTCTTTCTTATGCCTAGGGACCTTAGCATTATTCTTGTACATGTCATTGGCCTTTGTCATTGGCCTTCTCAATTTTGCCTTCTAACAGTCTCATGTAGCTTTATCATCTGCTCCACTCTTTTCCTTTCATCAAAGTTTACTTCTTCCCTGGGAACAACAGATACGTTAAGAGGCATTAAAGGGTTAACTCCATAGACTACCTCAAAAGGACTGTGGCCTGTTGCTGAGGATGGTGCTCTGTTGAATGAAAACTCTGCCTGAGCCAATTTCTGATCCCAGTCTTTCAAAGACTTTCTCACTATACACCATAGTATCCTCCCCAATGTTTTGTTGGTCACCTCAGTCTGACCATCTGTCTGTGGGTGGTGAGAAATACTGAACAACAGTCTTATATTCAAAAGCCTCCAAAGTGTCTTCCAGAAATAGCTCATGAACGTGGTGTCCCTGTCAGACACTATAGTCTTAGGCACCCCATGCAACTTCATTATCTCCCCCAGGTACAGCTCTGCAACACTAGCAGCATATTTCTTCTTCTTAGAGGCTATGAAATGAGCCATTTTGTTGAACCTGTCTACCACAACCATCATAGAGTCCTTCCCTCTTTGTGTCTTGGAAATGCTACAATGAAATCCTTACTCACATCCTCCCAAGGCCTATTAGGGACTGGTAGGGATGTATAGGGACCTGCCTAGAAGGAACTTTTAGCATGCTTGCACACTCCACATCACTACAAGAAAACAACATTCAGGCGACCGATATTGACGACTAATTTTAGTCGCCAAAATGAATTTGGCGACTGAAATCAGTCGCCAAGACCCAGTCGCAGTCATTAGTCGCCAAAAAAAATTCGGGCGACTAATTTCGGTCGCCAAATTTGGCAACTGAAAAATGTGTCGCCAAATTGGCAATATGGCGACTGAAATCAGTCGCCCAAATTGGCGACTGAAAGGTGAAGTAGTCGTCAAATTGGCGACTGATATCAGTCGCCAATTTGGCGACTGATGGAGCCTTCAGTCACCAATTTGGCGACTGATTTCAGTCGCCAATCAGTCGCTAAAGTCATTTTAATTTGTAAAAATACAGGGGGTTTGGCGACTGAAAATAGTCGCCAAATGAACATTTCAGTCACCAAAACATCTGTTTTATTGCATGAAAAATTCTGTTTTTATCCTGCCATTTCATTACCATACCATACCTGCAAGTACAATAGAAAACAACCACAATTTCACACATTTACAACAACACGATGAGAAACGAACATCCTCATATATATCAAGAAAATTGTCTAAAGTTTACAAATCTTCTTAAAGGTTAACAAAACCAAGTTTAAACAACCACAATTAAATAGTTTCTAAACTAATATCAAAAGCCAAGGGTCATATTGGCATCGGCTTGCATACCACCACCTCCATTGCCTTCATCATAATCTCGCCGAAAGGGAGGCGGATCTTGGTAGCAGTTATCGAACATGGTTTTTCAAGCCTTAAATTTGTCTCTCATTATCCGGATTTCCTAATCCCTTTCGGCGTTTTTTCTTCTTTCCTCGTCAAGTTGGGCTTGGAGTTTTCCTACGACTCCCGGCTCGTAGGTTTGTTTTGAGCTTGAAGGCATTCTTCCCCTTGGAGTTTCGTAAAATACGTCCTTAGCCGACCCAATCCCGTACACATTCCCCTTCTTGAAACCCTTAACCAAGTCGAACCAAATCTCGTTATCGGACTTGTCGGGTTGCCTAACTTTCTCGGCAAAAAATGATTCCTACAATATATAAACATTATGATTAAAAATAGCTACAAAATTTGTTAAACATTCAAAATAATGAACTTATTGTAAAAATCCAGATCAAATGGTTTGAAACTTACATATAGTTCCTTATCTTTTGGCTTTATCCAATATCTTCTATTGTCTTGGAGACGAGAATGGGTGTCAAGGAAGAGCTCCGGAGCCGTGGGCGTGTTAGCTTTTTTCTTCTTACCCTTCTAAAAGAAGAAATTAAAGACTTGTATAAGAATATTTTAATAATAAAAAGAATTTAAGTTATAATTTTCAAATGGACGAAAAAGTGGGAATTATAACTTACACCCAAAACTAGGTCCAAGAAAGATCGAGATCCTGCGTGATGTGTCGGCTCAGCCGCTCCATCTTTCTTTCCTGCTCTTTTATTTTTGGATGCTTGGGCCGACCTAGCTTGAAACTCCGGAGTTTCACGATATTTAAGCATATGTTCATATGCACCACCTACAAGTTAAATAAGTATTATAAAATATGATAAAATGTGTTAAATTATAACACTATACAAATTGCAAAAAAAATTAAATACCTCTCATATGCTCCGGCTCCTTCTTCCTCTTGACAACCTTATACATGTTGTCCCTTAACCGTCTAGTGCATGTCTCATTGTACCTTTGACGTACAATATACTCTAATCCCGCCGGCCAGTCAAATGTTTTCTACAATTTAAAAGGTAAGTATTAGTAAAATAAATTATTAATTGAAAATTATAATAATATAACAAAATATAAACAAAAATAATATACCCTAAAATTATTGAACCATTCCTCTTTTTGTGTGAAGGTAGCCTTTGTCCAACAAGTAGGAGCAACCCCCGTCATCTTCATCTTTGTACTTTGAGTACAACCTCGTACAACCTTTTGAGACGAAAACCTGAAAAATAAATTATGGAATAGTATGCATTTATGTTAAATAATGTAATATAATTATAAAATAATAAATTAAAGACATTGGTCATTGTCTTACCAAAAACCCGCGGGATCAAGTATCATCTTCCCTTCCGGGGTGAACTGGATCTCCGATGTCTGATCCGAGGACTCATCGTCATTGGTCGATTCCTCGACCACCGGACTCTGCTGATCAATAACCTCCATCTCCTCCTCGTCGACTGAAGAAGTACTATGGCGTCTATTTGAACCGCCGCCACGTTGTCTACCTCGACCTCCTGCCATCTTCAATTACACAAATATTCAAATTGTTAGAAACGGTTAATAACATAAAACAAATAAAACATAAACATAAACTGTTAATAACATAAAAAAACATCAAATAACATAAAAAAAAATTATTTAAAATATATATAAATATATATTTACCCAATTAATCATTATCATCATCAAATTCGTCATCATCATCATCACCATTTGATTCATTATCATTATCACTATCACCACCACCATCACCGTCAACTTGACCATCACCATCCTCCTTTTCTAAATCCTCACCCTCTTCATTTTCATTCTCATAAATGTCCTCATATAATGGTTTTTCACTCGCCTTTAACATATCAAAAAAGGCTTTTGCTTGTGGGTGTGGTTCTTCTTCATTCATTGGTATATGATCACTATTGAAAATATTAGACTCAAAGGCATCAACTACCATATCTCTATATGGGTTCTCATTTTGTGGGATTTGAGATTGTTCGGGAAGTGAAAAATATGATTCTCCATGAGAAATCCAATTGTAGTAGTTTGGACAAAACCCGTTTGTATAAAGATGTTCTTGAACCTCAATGTCATGTATATATCTCATGTTTTTGCATTTAATACAAGGACACCTAAGTTTCTTTACTACTAAATCATACTCGTCTTGTTGTTTAGCAAATTCAATAAACTCGGCAACCCCATTTGTAAATCTAGCGGTAGGACGTCTTTTCTTATCAAGTCTTTCTTCGTACATCCATGTACGCTCCAATCTCTTCATTTTAATCTAAACATTAACCAACACAACAAGTACAAAAAATACTAACACTAATCAAAACCCCAAATATTAACAACACTAACACAAACAATCATATTTATCAAAACCTTAATACGAAATACACTAACACAAATCAAAATTATCAATACTAACAAAATAATACTAATAACACTAATATTATTAACATACTAAAACTAATCAAAAAACACTAACCAAAACCCCTATACTACCAACACTAACACAAATCATGAAAATTATCAAAACCCCATTACTAACAACACTAACCCAAATCAAAATTAACAATACCAACAAAATTAATACTAACAACACTAATAATATCAACAACACTACCACTAATCAAAAACCCCCCAATTAATCTAAGGATTCAAATTACAACAAACATTTAACATCTAAACCAATAATCATCACAAATGTTTATATAAACATATAAAATCAACTAAATACAAGTAGGAATCACAAATTAAACAAACAAACTAAATTAATTGAAGGATTGAAATTAGAACAAATATACCTTCACCAATTAGAACAAACAAAGCAACACAAGAAGAAGGAGAGCACAAAGATCCGGTAGTGCTAGTGTCGGAGTGGTGGTCGGAGTGGTGGTTGAGGGAGTGGAGTAGTGGTGGTGTCGGTTTTGTAGAGGGATTGGGGATTTTTCGGGTTTTTGAAGAAAAATGAGTAAAGTAAGTGTGCGGATGAGTTCTGATTTTTCTGGGATAATAGCCAAATTGGCGACTGAATTGGTAGTCGCCAAATTGGCGACTGAAATCAGTCGCCAAATGGCTTATCAGTCGCCAATTTGGCGACTGATTTCAGTCGCCCTTCTTTTTTTATTTTAAATTTTTGGGAATTGTTTCAGTCGCCAATTTGGCGACTAGTTTCAGTCGCCCGAGTCTATTTTCAGTCGCCAAATTGGCGACTGCTAGTACCAGTCGCCTTAATACAGTCGCCTGAAACAAGATTTCTTGTAGTGCATCTTCTAAGCACAATCTGCACTTCCCCCATCATTTTAGGCCTATAGAATTGGTCATGTAGGATATCTAGTGTCTTTTGGACACCAAAGTGACCTCCCAAGCCATTAGCATGTACTTCTTTGATCATCAAATTTCTGCAACAACCCCTTGGAACACACAGCTTGTTCCCTTTGAATAAGAACCCTTTTTGCAGACTATAGGGTGAATCATGTACCCTTGTTCCTTCACTCTGAGCTAACCAGTCTTCATAGAAGTCTGGGTCATCTTTGTATAACTCCTTTATGAATTCAAACCCTAGGACCTTATGTTCCATGGTTGACAGCAATGTATACCTCCTAGACAAAGCATCTGCAATAATGTTATGCTTGCCTTCCTTGTACTTGCTAGAGAATGTAAAGGATTGAAGAAATTCAACCCACTTGGCATGTATATGATTCAGTTTGTGCTGGCCACTTATATATTTCAAGGCCTCGTGATATGAATGCAATACAAAGGGCTTGGGCTTCAAATAATGGCTCCAATGCATAAGAGCTCTGTCTTCAAATAATAGAATTCTTTATCATAGGTTGAATAGCTTAGCTTTGCCCACTTAAATTTTCACTGAAATAGGCTACTGGCTTCCTCTCCTGGATTAGGACAGCTCCAATTCCTACCTCACTTGCATCACACTCTACTTCAAATAGGTAGTTGAAATTAGGCAACCTGAGGACAGGTGCAGCACACAAGAGCTTCTTGATGTGTCTGAAGGCTTGCAGAGCACTCCCAGTCCATTTAAACTCCCCCTTCTTCATGCATTCAGTGATGGGAGCATCAATAGCACTGAATTTCTTGATGAATCTCTGTAAAATGAGGCTAGGCCATGAAAGCCTCTTACTTCTGTAATGTTTTTAGGGATTGGCCAAGACTGAATAGCAGCAACCTTGTTTTGATCCACAGAGATCCCCCTTAATGATACCACATACCCCAAGAATTTAACCTCTTCTGTCATGAATGTACATTTCTCCAGCTTCCCAAATAGCTTGCATTCTCTCAGAATCTCAAAGACTGATTCAAGGTGCCTCAAGTGATCTTTCTGATTTTTGCTGTAAATGAGTATGTCATCAAAATAGACAATCACAAACTTGCCTAAACATGGCCTTAGTACTTCTATCATTACTCTCATAAAAGTACTAGGTGCATTTGATAGTCCAAATGGCATAACAAGTCATTCATAGAGCCCATGATTTGTTTTGAAGGCAGTCTTCCATTCATCACCATCCCTGATTCTCACCTGATGATAGCCTTGCCTGAGGTCTATCTTTGAGAAGACTCTAGACCCACTCAATTCATCTAACATATCATCCAGTCTAGGTATGGGAAACCTGTATTTGACCGTGATATTGTTTATAGCTCTGATGTATATGCACATCCTCCAAGTGCCATCTTTATTGAGCACTAATAGAGCAGGAAGTGCACAAGGGCTCAAAGATTCTCTTACAAACCCTTTGCTCATCAAATCATCAATTTGACTCTACAACTCCTGATTTGCCTTAGGTTCACATCTATATGCAGGCCTGTTAGGGAGTACAGATCCTGGCACAAGGTCTATCTGATGCTCAATCCCTCTCAAGGGAGGTAGGCCACTAGGCAGCTCTTCAGGGAATACATCCTTGAACTTGCTTATCAATGGTTCAACTTCTGCAGGAACTTTAGTTTGCTTACCCTCATGAATCTCCCTTGACAGCAAGACTAGAACATGTTGTTCCTCCTTGAGCTCCTTCACCATAGCTGCCTCAGACAGAAATAAGACCCCACTAATATCCTCAGTCATGTTAGGACTCCCATAGTTCTTTTGGTTTGGTGGTAGGGGAGTCAGGGTGATCTTCTTGCTTCCCTTCATGAAGGTATAGGCATTACTCCTTCCCTGATGCACTGAGCTCTTATCAAACTCCCATGGTATGTCTAAGAGTAGATGGCAGGCATCTATTGGCACTACATCATAGAGAACCTCATCCTTGTATACCTTTCCAATTGAAAAAGACACCAAACATTGCTTGTCTACCCTGACTTTATCTCCCTTGTTTAACCATCTCATCTTGTAGGGTTGTGGTTTGGGCTAGGTGCTTAAGTTGAGCTTGCTTACCATAGTAACAGATGCTACATTAGTGCAGCTCCCTCTATCAATAATCAAGTTACACACCCTCCCTTGGACGGTACATCTGCTTCTGAAGATGAGTGACCTCTGGTCCTCTTTTAGGGGTGTCGGTTGGGAGTGCATAACCCTCCACAACATCAAAGTATGACCTGTGTCAGGGTGTGATAGGAACATGGCTTGGTTTAACTCTTCCTCAGGGGGCTCTTTTTCCTCCAGGACCTCCTCAAACTCATAATCCACTAACCATTCCTTCTCCCATGTTTCTACTTCCATAATAGTCCGTTTTTTTCTTGAGTGACAGTCTTTTTGAAATGGCCATAGCCTTGGCATTGGAAACACTTGACCCTATTCTCAGTCATGGTGGTGTTGGGCTTCTGCACCATGATGCCCTTCCCTTTATCCAAGGTGGGTGGGGGTGCTGTTTTGGGTGTTTCAGTGATCCGAATACCATTATAAGCTCTAGTCTGAAATGGTTTGACAGGTTTGGGTATAGCACGTTTAACCTTTCCGTTTTTCTCAATTCTCAAAGACAGGTTAACAACATCATCATAAGACCAGAGGGGTTGCATTCTAACCTAGCAGCAATGTTTTTGTCTAGTCCCTCTAGGAACCTAGCAATTCTCTGTTATGGTTTTTCATTTACCTTACACTGCAGTGTTAACTGCTCAAAGTCTCTCAGGTAGGCCTCAACAGGTCTCTCTTCTTGCTTAAGTTTAGACAGTTTAATAAACAAGTCTTGGGTATAGTCCTTAGTGACAAACTTACTCAACATTTTCTTCTTATGTTTGGACCAAGATCTAAGGGGTTCTTTTTCTTCTCTAAGTCTTTGATGTTTCAGGTTATCAAACAACAAAGAAGCATAGCCTTTTAACTTTAAAACAGCAACCTTAAATGACTTAACATCATTGTCTTCATACTCTAAGATCTTCTCAAAGTCCCTAATCCATTCTAGTAAGTCATCAGGGTTTAAACTACCAGTGAACTCAGGGATGTCTACCTTTAGGTACTTGTCTGTGTGTCTTTGGATGGAAGCCCTGCTTCAGGTGGAATCATTTGAGTCAGGATGTTCATCCTTATCTGGTGGTCTTCCTTTGCCTACTGGTGGTGCCATGCCTCTCCCACGACTTCTTCATCTGCCTCTAGCAGCAAACGAGAGGTGGTTTCCTATTTCGATAAACTGTCTTTTAAAACTGTGCTTGAACGCTCGAGAATATTCCGGATATTTTAATATTTAAAAACATCTCCTTTTTGGAAAATATATCCGTATTTTATTGAAGAGAATTCGAGATCTACCGCAATTCCTAAAAAGAAACGCGGAAATCTTTTATTTATGGTAGGAGACAACTCAGGAAGTAACGCAGCAGGCGCTGCAACACTTTGACGTGGGGTTTTTGTCGCCCTCCCCCGGTCAAAACAAAATTTATAACTCAACTAAGCTAATATAGTAGCGGTAGTCAAGGTCGATCCACAGATAGGTCAAGGTTGAGTACTAGCTTGTCTCAAATTAAAGTTAGCTACGCAAATCAAGAAGAGAGTTAATATTAAACTAACTAACTAAACTAATGACTAGATAAATCCACTAGAGTAACTAAACAAGTAATAGAAATAACGGATTAAATGATAAAGAAAGGTCTAGGGTCCGATTTTCTCCACTAACACGCCTTATTTAATCCCATGAATCCCTCTAACAAGTCATTAGGTTGTTGTTTAAGGAAAAACGCCTCTGGGTCGCCTAATACCTCCCTCCTGGGTTCGCGTTAGGACGGTAGCTATCCCGATCACCTCCCTCTAGGGTTCGTGAGTCGGAATCTCCTATCGTACGCTAAGGTCCACTAAAACAGGCCCATTCTCATGTACCCCGACAAAGGCTAAGGTCAATAATTGATACGTGTCATTTGCGCATACAAATTAATAATTTATTTACCTATCTTAACCTCAAAAATATAAACATAGTAAAGGATAAGTATGGTCGATCCCACGGAAAGACTGGAAAAACTAATTAACTACTCAGTAATATTTATTAACTAACTTACATATGTACTATTATTTACGGTATTAACATATTTACGATAAGGGGGGGTTTCATAAGTAATTTTAACGAACTAACGTAACTAAATACTAATGTCTAAAACTGAAGTTGAATACCCGATTAAGCTCATATTCTTATGGTAATTTTAGAATGTCAACCGATATTTGTTTACGTAACTCTAGTTTGTTTATAGATTAACTGCGGAATTCAAGATAACAAGAACTCCCTATCTTCTCTTAATTACAACCGACCTGAACTAAGCCTAGACCGATTCTAAACTAACCGACCGATGTAAGTTTGTCACACCCTACTAAAGATCGGATTAGAAGCATTATTGAACCAAGAAGACGTCATTAATCCACTTAACCATTAAAGTGTCATCACTACCTAATTGATTAAGTGACCAAATATTACTCCTAACATAAACTAACACCAATTCGCAGAGATTAATTCAAATTATTTGCTACTCGTATTATACAACTCGAACTAAGCCAGAATCATATAATTAGCAAAAGTAAACAATTCCAATCATAATAAGATAACAAATCATAAACTGAAATTGGAACTTATAATTAAGACAGAGCAAATTATTGGATACAATAACTGAACGATTAACAATAAACAACAAGGGTTTCAGTACTAAAATTAATCAACGAATTCAATCAATAAATTAGGTACAAGAAGAAGTAAGAAACACTTATTTAATTGCCCGGAATCCGCAACTCGACCCTCGGATATCACGCCTCCGATCGAACCGGAATCCACCCTTACTCGGACGCGTACTAAGATGCCGTCCGAGAACTGCTTCATCTTCATATTGTGACCCAAATGATTGAACCGTCACTCATTTCGCTCATATTTCTCTATAAAATATATGGGTATTCACTTCTCCTATTCTGATAGAAGCTTCGGTATTTATACTCGATCAAGGACGGTATTTGTATAGGACTCGGGATCGATTTTGAGAAATAAGAGATAGATTTTGTGGATTAAAATATGTGAAAAAGATGGTGTTAGAATCCAATATGAATTTGCTAGTTTCCACCTTCCGCAGTCTTTGTTAGTTCACAACATCTTCTATCTTTCAGTCTTCTGATTGTATTGTATTGTTGACTATCACGTGCTAGTGTAAGGTCTTGTTTTCCTTAAACTTTTCTAGCCCACAATTTAATAATGTCTTGTTGTGCTAGAATTTGAATGGGCAAGTTCACCAATTTAATCCCAATGGCCTATCACCTGTTAATCCAAAATATATACAATTTAAGTCATTTATGAATTAAATAATATTTGTGCCGTAAAATCACGGAATTGGAAAATACAATACAAGTACCTCAAGTAATGTGATAAACGACCGTAAAATATATAAATAAGGGGTATAAATATGAATAAATATCATCTTATCAAATTCTCCTACACTTAGCTTGTTGTCGTCCTCGACAATGACAAAACATGAGTAAAAGATAATTAACAACCTTAATGATTTTCAGACTTAACCAAGACAAAGGTATATCGATGACAAACTAAGACATTTTCAGAAATCATTTTATTTAAGTTAGTAAAGTCAACGGAAAATATTTTAAGTTAGATTAGGAAGCAATGTATACTAAACTTTCCCTCCACTCTGAACTATACAACTAATTAATTAACCAACATAAATATTTTAAACCGCTTCTAAATTACAATTATAAAAAAATGCATTAGCAAGACACCCGGTCCAACTACCTTCGTGCGCGTGTGCAAATGTATTGACTCATAGAGGCGGGTTTCAGCAATTTAAGATCGTAATGGGAAATTTACTTCCAATACATTTAGTACGAGGATTGTTCTCCCGAGCATTCAAGTGTATCCGTCCCTCAATGAACCCGACACCAATAATACATCCACTCCTTTATTCATTTCTTATTTCTCTGCTTCTTTTTTTTTCTTAACGTATCATTTTCTTTTTCTTTTTCTTTTTTTTTATCCTCCAACTTCCAACTTTCGTAACCGTCTATCCAGTGACCCTTGTAGCGAGCTTTCGAGCAATGGATCCCGCCCATCCGGACAAGTCATTAGGCATTCTCCCAGTCAATTAAACTAGGTTCCCCTAAGGATCTAATTACTCGAGCCACCGGATAGATTTTTGTTTAAATGAGGTCAAATAATCCCCATGAAGCCTTGATTAGGAGTCACCTATGAAAGTAAATTAAAGACCGGCTTACACCCACACACTAGACTAGAGTCAATGAAAAGTGTAAATAAAGGTAGCCAAATAAAGTGCTTTATAATTTTAATTTAAAAGAGACTTAAAATATGTATTTCACCTAATTAATTAATCCAAATTCAAAATGGAGGAAAAACTCACGTATAGACGACTTCAAATTTTTTATTTCAAAAGATATTAGTGAAAAATAATTTTTAAGTTAGTATTTTTGAAAAATTGTTAGGTTAGAGCTTATCGTCGACTCACTTAGTCTAGTTAGTCCAATCATGCCCAAAGGTTGTACACTTTTAAGCTCAACTTTAAATAAACAGTAGCAGCACCACGCCTAATGATCAGCAAGCAAAACTCAGACATATACTTCCTCCATTCAACTCCACTCTACCAATTTTTTTTTTCACATTTGCCGAGACGGGTTTTACACGGTAAATATCGTTAGCTATGTGTTTGCAAAAATTATAAAAGTTAGATATTAATAATGTACTCGTAAAGACGAATCAAACAAGATCACACATGAATATATTTTTTACTTATATATTGGGAGAAAATTGCAATTATATGATCGCTTGTGAATAGTGTACAAAAAAAAAAGTGGTAGAGTGGAGTTGAATGGAGGAAGTATTCAACAACAATCAACCTAAAAACATCTACTTGACCACATGCTTAAACTACTCTCAGCACTATATTACTCAAGTTTACCAATAAGAGCCTATAATTTCATACAAACAGCAGCATTATTCGATCAGACTTCCCATAAACAGATGCAAAATTTTAAATTTGAACAGTGTAGAACCGTTTTTTAATGAATTTAGCTTGCTCTCCCCCACACCATTGGCGGACCGGGGGGTGCGCACAGCACTGCACGTGCACCCCCTCGGTTTGTGAATTTTTTTTTTTTAAAATAAAAATCAAGTTCTTATAGAATATATATTATTAGCGCCTTTAATAAAATAGATAACTAATAGTGGTCCAGTGGATAAGACTTCTACTTTTGAGGGAAAGGGCAAGAGTTCGAATCCCACTAGACTCTTTTTATTATAATTTCTTTCCCTTCTAACCCATTTCTTTGTTTTCGTTCACGTGTTATCATTCATTCCCTTCTAAGTTCTAAAGTCTTTTTCATTTTCATTTTGTTTTCTTTTTTCATTCACTTGCTATATATTGTTATGATATTAATTACCAATACTTTTTATGTAAGATGGGTTTACGCAAAATTAGTATAAACTGCCTTATAATTTTTTCCTAAATACTCTCTCATAATTTCACTTATTAACCACTCATGTTTTAGGAATGGGAGTCAAACGAAGCAAGTTACCATGCGATAATGAATAATGGATAATTCATAGAAGACAAAATAATTGAAAAAAAAAAACTTTTCATTTCATTATGGTGTGATTCTTTTTGCTACAGAAAATTTGGTTACATAGATGGTTGTGAGAAAATGATTTATCAAGAAGAAGGTTTATAGATTGGGAATAAGAATTTTCATGCATTAATCGATCGGTAAGAAAATGCGATGCAATTTTTTATAAATGTGCACTCCCATTACTTAAGCTCTGGGTCCGCCACTGCCCCACACTTAAACTCGACATCGTCCTCGATGTCGAAAATGGACACCAAGATTAAAGTTTTAGCATATAATAAAAATAAGAGGGACAGAGCACTTATCGGATTCAATATATTGGCAGGCAACAATGTCCTGCTGTTTCAGCTGTGTGTTAAAGTTTCTTCAAGGTCAGCCATGTACGAGCAACGCCGGTAGCTCAGATTCCAAATATAGTTCTCTTAGTGAATGTTTCAGCCCCTCTGTATCATTGTCTCGTTGCTGCTCAATATCCCACGGTAAGAACATCGACCCAACAACAACCCGAAATCAAGTCCTCAATAATAGCCCTCCTGCAAAATATACCCCGACCAAGACAAGTGAAGTATGGAGGTTGTAAAATACCCGTAAAAATCAGTAGTGAATCGTTTATTATTTAATAGTCCTAATTTTTTTTGTGCAACCGACACTATTAACATCCCCCTACAAAGGTTGCGAAACTCGGGGAGGCACTTAAGCCGACTCAACTAGTAAATAAATAACGCATAAAAATATTAAAAACACAAGAAATAAATAACATAACTTTGTGTTGCCTCCCAAGAAGCGTCTTAGTTAATGTCGTGACTCGACATAGTCCAAATATCCCCAAAAGTCAGCTTCATTCAGCAATACTCAACATCCATGTTTTCCATAAACTCACGCTTTAAACCAATTCAGCCAATAATAAGGTCTCACGCTTTTAACAAAAACGACCAACTTTCAAATAATACTTGTTACTTCCACCATCAAATGTATCCAGCACAAACAACTCAAAACTTCAATAACTCCTCAACAGGCTGCTCAAATGTGTCCAATGAATGTATATTCTATTTTTATTTTTCATCAAATAAAGTCAGCTCGTATTCTCCGAACAATATCACAAGGGTGGCTAGCTAACTACCAAAAAGTTTAGCTTAAAAATATGAAATACTCCTCCCCCACACTTACTTTGAACCATAATGCAGAATATATATTTTCAGGGTAGGCTAGCCATCATAATAGTACCGACTTTCAAAATCAACCCGCAACTGAGAACACAGCCACTTTATATCAGATTATGTACTCCCTATTTTTCACACAGTTGAACTAAAAGCTCATCATGTCATTAAACCAGTGATCCAATACTTCTTATAATATTAAAACGTCACTGATACTAACAAAGCCTGAAACACACATACACAAAGAGATATGCAGGTAGCCAGACTTTACGTCTCAACAATAAGTTCAACTTTTTACTCGCAAGGTGCCAGACAACAATAAACCTTCTAATAATGGCAAACTTATAACCATTATGAAATTTCTCATGACCACAAAGACTTAGCAACTTCATCTCATTGTATCATACAACCATCTCTAATCAATGATAGAATTCTCTCGTAAACCAAAACTGGTACTTCCCAGTATATTTAGCATGCACTTAGACCACTTTAACATATTTCCAATTTCTCGCCAAAACAGAACGACAGAACTTCAGTGGCCAGTTTTTTTTTTATTAGGCGCAAGATTTAAACACAGAGTCCAACTTAAACTATAAGTACTCCTTACTCACAACCTATCAAAACCATGGTGATAGACAGACAATTCAAAATTTGTTCACTGGCATTGAGCTTACTGTGCATCTTTACTCTTTAGTTATATGTTCAGGCCTATGAGTTAGTATATATTTCAAATAAAATCACAAACGCATGGATATTGCAGACATGTTACATATAAGCACACAGAGAACATATATTCCAAAAGCAATGTCAACATAATGGATCAAGAAAGCAACATTTAGCTAGGGTCATAGAATTACTAATTATTACTAGTACATGTTAATAAGCTAGATTCATTATCGGATGAAAGAAGAAAGCAAGCACATGCAAAAATGGTTAGAAAACATGTAATTTACTCAAAAATTTCCACCCGATAAAAATCTAAAGCAAAGGGGTAAGAATCCAACCAGACTCAAAAAAAAGGAAGAAACCAATTCAGGGAACAACATGCAAAAAGTGTCGAAAACATAGCGTCTTACTCAGAATTTTTTTTTTTCCTGAATAAAATCTAATCAAAATCATAAATTAATGTAAGTTAGTATCAAAATATACAAGTTACACCGAAAATTAATTCTAAGATCAATCTCCCCGGCAACGGCGCCAAAATTTGATACGTGTCGTTTGCGCATACAAATTAATAATTTATTTACCTATCTTAACCTCAAAAATATAAACATAGTAAAAGATAAGTAGGGTCGATCTCACGGAGAGACTGGAAAAACTAATTAACTACTCAGTAATATTTATTAACTAACTTACATATGTACTATTATTTACGGTATTAACATATTTACGATAAGGGGGGGTTTCATAAGTAATTTTAACGAACTAACGTAACTAAATACTAATGTCTAAAACTGAAGTTGAATACCCGATTAAGCTCATATTCTTATGGTAATTTTAGAATGTCAACCGATATTTGTTTACGTAACTCTAGTTTGTTTATAGATTAACTGCGGAATTCAAGATAACAAGAACTCCCTATCTTCTCTTAATTACAACCGACCTGAACTAAGCCTAGACCGATTCTAAACTAACCGACCGATGTAAGTTTGTCACACCCTACTAAAGACCGGATTAGAAGCATTATTGAACCAAGAAGACGTCATTAATCCACTTAACCATTAAAGTGTCGTCACTACCTAATTGATTAAGTGACCAAATATTACTCCTAACATAAACTAACCCCAATTCGCAGAGATTAATTCAAATGATTTGCTACTCGTATTATACAACTCGAACTAAGCCAGAATCATATAATTAGCAAAAGTAAACAATTCCAATCATAATAAGATAACAAATTATAAACTGAAATTGGAACTTATAATTAAGACAGAGCAAATTATTGGATACAGTAACTGAACGATTAACAATAAACAACAACGGTTTCAGTACTAAAATTAATCAACGAATTCAATCAATAAATTAGGCAAAAGAAGAAGTAAGAAACATTTATTTAATTGCCCGGAATCCGTAACTCGACCCTCGGATGTCACGCCTCCGATCGAACTGGAATCCACCCTTACTCGGACGCGTACTAAAATGCCGTCCGAGAACTGCTTCATCTTCATATGGTGACCCAAATGATTGAACCGTCACTCATTTCGCTCATCTTTCTCTATAAAATATATGGGTATTCACTTCTCCTATTCTGATAGAAGCTTCGGTATTTATACTCGATCAAGGACGGTATTTGTATAGGACTCGGGATCGATTTTGAGAAATAAGAGATAGATTTTGTGGATTAAAATATGTGAAAAAGATGGTATTAGAATCCAATATGAATTTGCTAGTTTCCACCTTCCGCAGTCTTTGTGTTAGCAATTGAACGTTGCAAAAGAGTTGTTGGACTCCCCAAGCATATCTCCTACAAAGAAGGCAACAATATTGCATATTCCACAAATGACAATTGTAGCTGTTAGAATTATTTACTTCCGTAAATATGTGATTATATTCTTTGTATATATAGCATTAGTATCCATGTATGAAAAGACAAGTTTCCTTCTCCAATTAATAATAATATTATTCTCCAATGAATTCAAACCAAACATACGTTTAACATGGTATCAGACGATTAGGTTATTTTACACATTCATTCTCTTCTCAAAAAAAAAAAAATTACACCATGACAAACTCTGAAGTTGTCAATCCTCCCAAATCATCATACTCGGTTGTTCACGTCGAACATCCGGGTCATTCCATCTCCACCGTTACATTTAACGGCAATAACTATGACGATTGGTCACGCTCGTTTTATCTCGCGCTAATGGCCAAAGGTAAACTCGGTTTTATCAACGGCTCTGTCGTGAAACCAAAGATTACATCCGAGTCCTATGCGACTTGGGAATCGACAAATGCCCTTGTCACTCTCTGGATTTTCAATACGATCGAACCCTCGGTGCGAAAACAGATCTCGCTCCGACCAGAGGCAAAGCAAGTATGGGAGGATATCAAAAACCGTTTTTGTCAAACCAATGATGCAAAAGTCTATCAACTTCAGGCGGAATTACTTGTGTGTCGTCAAAATCCGACAGAGAACTTGATGGAGTACTATGGCAGAATGATGACCTTATGGGACGCGATATTGGAACATGATCCGCTTCCCAAGTGCTCGTGTAACCCGTGCCCCTGCAATTGGCTTAATATAATCAATGCTCGAAGAGAAAAGAAACGGGTACGTGATTTCTTAATGGGCCTCGATGTCCGTTTTTCCAATGCTCGATCTCAAATAATTAGTATTAACCCTCTTCCCCAATTAGATATTGTTTATAATCGCCTCTTACAGGATGAGGGGGTGAGAAATTTATCCCAACCCAAATCCGACTCTACACCCGACCCGATGGCCTTTGCGGCCCGCGTTTACAATGGACCGAAGGGTTCAGGGGGGGGACGTGATACTACCTATGACGGGCAGAACTCCTCTGGCTCGTCTAACCGTCCTTACTGTATTGCTTGTAAGCGTCATGGTCATCTTTTTCGCAAGTGTTATCGGGTTACTGGTGAATACCCGGAGTATTGGGGAGATCGTCCCCGCGACCGTATTTTTGTTGATCCCAATGCTACAGATTTAAGCAAGGCCACCTTTGTGACACCCTCAAATTTGCGGAAAGAAAAAAAATTATTTAAATACATAAAAGATAAGAATACATAACGAAGGTGTCATAAATAAAAAGGTTCATTACAAAACGGAAATAATATTATACAAAAGAAATATACAAGACGGGAGACATATCTCCCGTATAAATACGGAAATAAAAAGAGTATATAATAATATACAATCTAAGAACCGAATATAGGTCCAAGGTAAATACTTCGCTCGCTAGCTCGTCAATGTACCCAATGTATGCATCACAAACCTGCCAACCGCATTAAATATAAACACGGAAGCCACAGTCAGTGGGGAGTAACTCCGAGTTCTCCCAGCCACGAAATGTCGAGTTTAATAAACATGAATAACATAAAAGCAATGTATATGGAAAATACAAAACCTTAACATATATGATATGCTTTTCATGTTATGAAACAATTAACTAACATATAACCTATCATATGAAAGCTATCATGTGAATCCGATAATAAACTATAACACGAGGTAGGGAAGCTGGTATGCTAGCTCAGAGGTTACCATTAACATGGCCATGATACACTCAAACCCTAATCAACACGTAATCATGTGAATCAGTTAACAATCGGTAATCCAAACTCTATCAACCTAGCCGGCTTGCATCTCACCTTCTAAATCATAGAATCATACAAACATGAAAGACAAATACTTCTACAAACAGGCATAAGTTCTTAGTCCAGTCAATAGTCGACTTCTGTAACTCGAGGCTATACCACAAGGTAGGAAAACATCCTAGTCCTAGACTGATCAGACCTAGCGACAACAGCTATTCCATTCCCCGTCCCATGACATAACCGTACATGAGAAACTCTACTAGGCGACCCCCTAAGCAGAGATGGCTAGTACTTAAGCTGGCTCCATTCCCAAAGTGGAAATAGGCAGCCATGCCCCGACTTGGATATAAACCCACCAAGCCGAGACACAAAAGCTATCAAGCAGTGAACTATATGCTCGTTAAAGATAGTATGGCCTATCAAAGTCATGGTCCAAGCTACTCATTTAGAATTAGAATGGTCAAGACGCCATATACTCATAATTCTCTATGGGTACTTAGTCAACACGACACATATCATACAATCAAACAGTCACGGGAAAAAATTCCTATCATGTGACTAATTGCATATAAATCATATTCAAGTATCATATCGCCTCCTATCTACTAAGGCTCATTCATTAATTAAATACACCTTACTTGAAGACAAATCCCCGACCCGAGTCCCGCGACGGGTCATCAGTCAAAACGGGGCTGACTAGATCTTAGTTTGACCAAACCCGTTTGGATCAAACCGGCTAGAAACAGAGTCTTTATCACATAGACATAAAATCAACATATTCATTACATGTTATTTTATTAAAACTTCTAACATGTGAATTATTATAAATCCCAAAAAACCCGCTTGACTTAAAGGATATCAATTAAACTACGATCTCGTCTTATAATTTCTAACATGTGAGAAATAATAATTTTATGAAAAACCTTTTTAATTAAATATTTTACTTATTAACATTTCCCACTTGCTAAATATTACAAAACACGATAAAATGGCAATAACTCAAAAACCGTCACAAGACCAAGGGAGGGACCCACGACCTGATTTGGGCCGGACCTAACATGGGCCTGGACTGGGCCCACGGCTGTTTTTGGGCTGTTTTGGGCTTTTTGATCGACTTTACTAAAAACCGTTTCTTAATATTTCCCGCATGCTTAACATATTTAAAACCCGTCAAAACAACAACAAAACAATCAAACATCGACACAACTCCCAAGGACCCACCACGGACCAACCCAGACCGGCCTGGACCGGGCCTGAACCGGCTGGTTTGGGTCGGTTTTCCAGCCCCACCTCCGGCCACCCTACACGGTTTCAACAACCACCAATCCAAATTAATTCTAACATGTTTTTAATTAACAACAACCATTTTAACAACCCATTTAATAATCATCCATACAAAAATCATGATTTTTAATAAATCATCCAACTATGTCAAGAACAACCAACATGTTATAAATTCATAAAACATAATAATAACCACTACTTAGCATGTTACTAACAAAAATTCCATAACTCATAATAACATGAACCAAAACAAAAGATGAACCAAAAACAAAAGAAACAAAAGCTATGTAACATTAAATCGTCGAGTAACTCGGAATCGTTACCTTAGCTAGCAAAACCAATTAGCACCAAAAGAAGAAGTATAAACTAAGAAACCCGTCTTCTAATCTTCCCCTAATATATACGAGTCACCAAACTCGTCTTCAAAATCTTCCCCTATACGAAATGACAAGAAAAACATTATTAGAATTAAAACTTGATTTTCCATAATTAAAGTGTTGAAAACGATTTTGACCGGAATTGAAAATAAACGACTTAAGATGGAGATCGAGGAGGAGATTCTAGAAATATAAGTTAGGACGGATTTAATTAAGAAATGAAGGTTTTATGATGATTGTGCTCAAGAACGACGAAGAACGGATGAAGAACGACGAAGAACGCTCAAGAACGATTAAAGAAAGTGTTATTTAGATCTTAATTTGATTTATTGTAAAATGAAAAGTTGTTAGTGAGTAAAGTGGGTGTGTGAGCCGTGTAGTTATAGAAGAAATAATGAGTCGGGTTTTGAAATTGTTGTTACGGAATTGACTCGGGTTTAATAATTATATTACGGTAATTAATTAAATATTAAGGTAATTAAATCAATTATCAAGATATTATGTTATTGTAATCAAAAGAAATGAAAATATCAAGGCCTATTAGAGGAGGGAGTGCCGTGAGGATAGGAGAGAAAACGGGTCTGATTTTGAGCGATTTGCGTAATTTAATCGGACGGATCGATAAAGCTACAAATATCTTAGATATTTGTATTAGTTTAATCGAAACAATCAAAAGATCTAATTGTGAGTTGAAAAAGATGACATGGGCGTGTGACTCATGCCAAAGTCGGGTTTCGGGTTTGTTTCGGGATTTACGATGACTCGGGAATAGTTAAATGATGTTCGGGATTAAACCGTAAAAGTTATTCTTTAAATTCCGAATAAATTCAAAATAATTATATTAAATTATGATAAATCTAAATAAATCTTAATAAAAATAAATTAAAAAATATTATTTTTTTAAATAAAATTTCGGTCTTCAAAATTACAAGGCGAGTCGGAAAAAGTCAACGAAAGTCAAAGTTGACTTAAAAACGGGATTCTCATGGAATCTCTCAAAAATTCCAAATACGAACTCGGAATTTCAAAATTCAACTGGAAACAATAAATTCCACTTTAAAACTTAAACAGGCTCAAAAGTATTTGTAAAATATTTTTACTAGAAAAATAGGGTACTTTTCGGGTTGTTACAAACCAGCTGTGTGCTAGTCTTCCTTCACCTACTTAGGAAGTCGGTACAACTTTATTTCTCATTTTGGGTAAGAAACTCTAGAGTACGCATATTGACTTGGATTTCAGCATTGTCTGCCTACTGTTTTGGGAACTCGATTGCGACATCATCCCAGGTTGCAATCTGCTTGTGCTCTAGAGAATAGAACCACTGCTTAGGAATGGTGTCGCGAGATGAAGGAAAGATCCTTAGGAACATCTCAGGTTTGATGTCTTTGATAGACATGTATTCTTTGAGGGCACGAATGTGATTCAAATGGTTCTCGTACCCCTTGAACTTTGGAATGTCAGTCATGTTGAAGTTGGTTGGCAATTGGGTATTTACCGCTTCATATTTGCGATTGTTCTCCCTGTAGATGTCATCTCCCTTGAGGTACATTAGTTGCTCCTCCAGGTATTGGAGTCGTTTTTCAGCTTCAGTAAGAACTGGTGGGTGATTGACTTCTGGTTGTCCCACAATGGGTGGAGGGTTATCATGCACAGTAGGATTAGGAATGTCTGCAGGAGGAAGCCTAGCTTCTACGGCAACAATCTAACCTTCAATGGCATTGAGGCGAGCATAAGCTTGGTCTTGACTTGTTTGGAGACGGATGACCGTAGCTAGGACTAGATCATTAACATTTGAGTTTTGCTCAGGTTCATTAACACTTGCTTGACTAGTTCCTGGCATCTTGGAAACTGAGGTAAGAGACCGAAGACGGATCAAAAAACGATCGACCATTCTAGCACACTTACTCAAAGAGACTCTACTTGTGAAGTGGGAGTGTGCCGCTGTGTTTAAGTTAGTTTTGAAAATGATAAGATCGATTTGAAATGTTTGTCCTAGACAACCGTAGTGTGGTTGTAGGTGTGATGACTCGGAGTGGAGGATGACTCGACTTGTAAAGTAGAAGTGTGCCACTGTGCATGCTAAGTGAGTTTTGAAAATGACAAGATTTGAAATGTTTGTCCTAAGAAACCGTAGTGTGGTTGTAGGAGTATCGACTTGAAGAAAAGAAAAGACGATTTTGACTATCCATTTGGGCAGAGTTTCGACTCATTTTGCGCTACTTTAGGCCACCTTTAAAAATGTTTTACCGTTTTGAAAAGGATTATATTTTGAAAAGTTCGTCATGTTTTTATTTACAAAATGGTGATCACGTATGGGTTAAACACATTTATACAGGCATTCTAACGGTATGCTAAGTGCTTTATAATGGTTTTGGCTTTAAAGGGTGGGTTGCCATACAAAGCAATCAAACCTAAGGTCTGTGGAGAGGTCCGCGCCAAACATGAGTAAGGTCGGTTCCTAGTCCATTTCCTCGAGTAGTGAAAGCTCTAGAAATTAACATGAGTATGTACCGCGGTATGGTTGACGTCAATCGTTATCCATCCTTAGGCCCAGATAAGAATTTGGACCGTCCGGACAAGACAGTTGGTCGAAATGGGTTAGGTTGAGCTTAGGAAGGCCGAATAAAACGACCTAAGAAGGTCGAGTAATGAAAACCGATAACTGTCTCGTAAAAACTATTCCCTAACCTAGTGTATTTCCCAAATGGAGTCGCCAAACTGTGATACACGGATTGTGGATCCTTGCCAACCTGTGGTACACGCGGAATCACGGAGGGGCGCACACGGGATGGAAACAAGGGACAAGCGTAGTGATACGCATTTGTGCAGTCGCCACCAATGTTTATGGGAAATTGGAACCGTTTGAATACTTTATGCCATGTCAAGACACAAAGTAATGACATAAACTCTAAGAACTCGTTACCCTTAGCATTCTATGTCTAGAATTACTCTCGTGGATGCCAATGAACACGATTGTTCACAAAGATCTGGAGTAAGGGGTGGGGGTACGTATTAGGAAGCTCTTTAATCGAACACCTAATCCCGCCCGCCTCGATAGCGGCCTCTACTAATGATTAAGGAAATCGTTTGTAATTGATATGTTATCGATTGTATGCATGCAATGCAACATCCAACGTTTTGATCCTAGCATGTGAACTAGACTATGTCGAAGAACAGGTAATTTAGCATTTGAGTATGTCAAGTTAATAATTTAGGATTGATTGCAGGAAAGAAGAGTAAAATCATACAATTACAATGACTAAAATGAAATTACAACTGATTACATGATCTACGTCGGAAATATATCAAGAACAAAAGGTTTTAAAGAAAAGAAAATAAAATAATTTGACGGATTAGCAGTGATATCAGAGTTAATAGTTGATTAAATAGAACTAAAGCTACGTCGAAACGATAATTGAAGTTCAGTGACAGAAACCAGCTCAAAATAGGCGCAGCAGCAGGTGCGGCCTTTGGAAGAGGCGCAACACCTGTTGCGTCTGTTCTTGAGTTGGGTTCTGACTGTGAAGCCAGAATCGCAATCAGTTAATGTTCGTTGGTATTTACGATTAATTATTGATCTAAGACTCGAGTGAAAGTGGTTTAATATGTTAAATTACAAGACTAATTGTATCAATGACGAATTCACATACTTGATATGAACAAATCAAATCTCTAAAATCCTATCTTGATTTAGAGAGACTAAAACCCGCTAATATTGAATTATTAGGGATCTAAGCCAAGAACAAGACGATTTAAAATATTAAATATGAAAATAATAAAATAAGAAAAGGAAAACGAAAGACGCAGAAACCAGAGGAAGAAGAAGAAGAGTAGGAGCAGGCAGCCTCTGGAAGAGGCGCAACAAATGTCGCGACTCTTCGAAGAGGCGCAGATGCTTCTGCGTTTCTTCTCGACGTCGGATTTCTACTAAAAAGGTTTTGTGAAAAGGGTTTTCGATTAAAATTGGTTTTGAACTTATTCTTGACATAGATCATACATGAATAATATGAAAATAAATGATACAAACAAATAAAAGACGGGATTAACACCCTCGGACTTACATGTTGAAAAAGCGAGATTAACTAGGTTGCGTTTAGTGATAGCTCGACTCGAATGTATGCAGAAAGTGACCTTGTTAAAGGACTAAGGCCCTGTTCTTTTGGGCTGAATTTTGCTGAACTGAACTTATAAGAGCTGAACTTTTCTGAACTGGACTTATAGGAGCGGAATTGAAATGAACTTATAGGAGCTGAACTGAACTGAACTGAACTGAACTTATAGAAGCTGAAACGTTTCTGAACATAACTTATATAATCTGAATTAAACTTAAATTAATTTAATTTAACTTTATTACTATTATTATCTTTACTTTTTAAAGATATTATTTACAAAAAAAATATATGGTGTAAAATACAAAATAAAATAATAAAATTATCACTTTATACACATTTTGTTATTCACTTGTTACATCTTTTTTTAATCCTCTATTTCATTTTTTCCTTTTCCTCATCTCTTTTTTTTATCTCTATCTTCCTTGTCAAATATTTGTCCTAATAAATATAGTTGTATATCTAACCCAAAGATTAGTGTAATTTACAAAGTTATAGAGTGATTAATATGAGTCTTCATTTTCATAATTATAAAATGATCATCAATTTAACTTGAAGACATTAATTAATAAATGATATATAACTAATTAATTTAACAATAAAAAAACGTGAAACGATCTAATATATGAAAAGACAACTCATATAATAGCATTAAATGAAAAGTTATTTCATATATAAAAGTGGACCGTCTTATTTTATAAAACATGTAAATTTTAATTAATAAGTTATTAACAGGTCTAACATAAATAATTTAATATAAGTTAAGTTAAGGTTTTGAACCGAACTTAATTTTGCTGAACTTATATGTGCTGAACTGAACTGAACTTATAGGAGTTGAACTGAACTGAGCTGAACTGAACTGAACTTAATTTTGCTGAACTTTGCTGAACTGAACTTATATGAGCTGAACTGAACTTAAAAGGGATTACTTTAAGTCCAAAAGAACAGGGCCTAAAATTGATTAGATTGATTAAGGTGTAGTTGGTCAAATTGGTCAGTCAAATGCAAAGGTGACAGGTACGCAGAAGGATATGAGCTTACGGTCGATTGATCAAGCACGTAGATGTCGATAGCTTAGACCAAGGTCTAGAATGCAAAAAGAAAAGAGAAGGGCCGGAACACTCGCGTGTTTTAAAAGTGAGAACAGAGCTCTCCTTTTATTGTAGAAAATGTGAAACAATCGTAGAACAATTCAAACTTTGGAAAGGAACAGGTTGGGGAAGAGGCGCAGCAGAACTGCGATCCTTCGAAGAGGCACAACACCTGCCGCGTCATTTTCCCAGAGGTTTCCTGCTAAAGAAGGAAGATTCCCACAGTTCCATTACGAAATTGTGGTTGATCTACACTTCCATTTTAAAAGATAATACGAGATAATTTTATTAAAAGAGATAGGATTTGAAATATATAATAAAATAATCAGAATATTTTAGAGCGTTCCGACTCGGAGTTTTAAAGCGGTTTATAAAAAATGAAGCGGTTTTTTACCCGGGCTCCAAATGAACTCTAATGACTGTCAAAACGACCGTACCGGCGCGTAGATGACGACCAAGGGGTAGACAGAAGTGTTTGAGCTATCACTTGACGATAAACTTACGAACTGTCATAAAACGTTTCGCGTACCATCATGCGGCCCCATCATTACTGGGTGGTTGGCGGAAGGTGTAGAAACGAGGTATCTACAGGGTACAGTCCCCTTCTCGCGGGTTTTCCCATTTAACCCTACGTAACATTGGTAAGAAAAACCAAAACAAGCTAATATAAGATGCATTCCCACGGACGTTATCAAGCAATCATCCTACAAGTGAAGAACACAAAAGAGCACGATGATGTGATAATTGAAGTATCAAAGAACCACGATCCAGCACCAAAGCGTAAGATGCGCACGTCAAGCGCACCGTGTGAAGAGATACGCATCATACACACACCAAGCGCACCATGCGCATAGAGTGCACCCCGCGCACAGTGTGTGCTCGCTACTTAATGTTGATTCTCTGTCGCCATCTTTTATTTGTGAGAGTTATTTCCTCTTAGAAATGTAGTAGAGTACAAGTAGTTCATTGTATTAGTTTTATTTTTATAAACATTGTATTAGGTTTTTCGTTATCTTTGATGTAGTCCTTGAAGTTTTAACTTGGTAAAGGAGAAATAATTCATCCTAAGGTTTGTATTGTTGAGCATAAAATACAAATTTTTCGAATTCAAATGATCGTGCTTGAAGACGAGAACAAAGTAAATATTTGAGTGATGTAATGTAATATTTTATATGTCGTATAACCTATTCTACATAAAAACCCCAACATTTTAAAACTTAGTATTTACTTGGATAATTAATTAGTTAAAAAAAAATAGATCTATATAATTATTATTGGTTATAGCCTAATTTGTACAGAGTATTAATGTTTCAAATTTTTTATCATTTTTTTGGGAATTTCTCAGTTGTACCCCAAATATTTTCAATTTCTCACTTGTACTCATTTTTTTTTTGAAAAAAACTTTGACTAGCCATAACTACTTGAAAGTGGTGATATGGCTATTTTAAAACTTAGTATTTATCGAGATAAATAATTAGTTAAAACGGTACAAGTGAGAAAATGTTTTTTGGTTTGATAAAAATGTGATTTGGATTTATTTATAACTACTTGAAAGTGGTGATATGGCTGTAGACGAAATATATTTATAAGTAGCGAAAAGAAACCCTGAGAGAGAAGGTGATAGAGATGGGGAGCAGCAGTGGGTACGACATACCATGGGTTGAGAAGTACAGACCTGACAAAGTATGTGACATTGTCGGCAATGAAGACGCTGTTTCTCGTCTTCAAGTCATTGCTCGTGACGGCAACATGCCTAATCTCATCCTCACTGTACTACTTCCCTTTCCTTTTTCCTCCCTTTTATTTTTTTCTTTATTTATTAGTTTTATTATGTTTACATTGATTCAGCCTTCGGAACTCTCTAATAGCCCCGCCACTAGTAGCTCCATTATTATTTGTGTTGGATCAAATGTGGGTTTCGCCGGGTTTGATTTAGGATACTCAGATATAATGTTCAACTCAAGGAAATTATGTGGTTGTCTGTTTATTGGTGTTGGATTAAATGTGGGTTTCGCCGGTTTGATTTAGAATACTCAGATATGATGTTCAACTCAAGGAAATTATGTGGTTGTCTGTTTATTGGTGTTGGATTAAATGTGGGTTTCGCCGGTTTGATTTAGAATACTCAGATATGATGTTCAACTCAAGGAAATTATGTGGTTGTGTGTTTATTGGTGTTAAGATTAAATGTGGGTTTCGCCGGTTTGATTTAGAATACTCAGATATGATGTTCAACTCAAGGAAATTATGTGGTTGTGTGTTTATTGGTGTTAGATTAAATGTGGGTTTCGCCGGTTTGATTTAGAATACTCAGATATGATGTTCAACTCAAGGAAATTATGTGGTTGTCTGTTTAGGGTCCTCCAGGTACGGGGAAAACTACAAGCATACTTGCTCTTGCACATGAACTCTTAGGACCCAACTGCAAGGAGGCAGTTCTCGAGCTCAATGCATCTGATGATAGAGGAATTGATGTTGTCAGAAACAAAATCAAGATGTTTGCTCAGAAAAAAGTTACTTTGCCTCCTGGCCGACACAAGATTGTTATCTTAGACGAAGCTGACAGGTGCCTTACTCATTCTTCAAATGCTTTTCTGTTACCTATCTCTTTCTTTATTAATTTTATTAATCCATTTTCGGTTCAATCAGCATGACTTCCGGAGCTCAACAAGCTTTACGGAGGACTATGGAAATATACTCAAACACCACACGCTTTGCTCTTGCCTGTAACACTTCTTCTAAGATTATTGAGCCCATTCAGAGTAGATGTGCTTTGGTTCGCTTCACTAGGTTGTCTGATCAAGAAATTCTTGGCCGTCTCATGATTGTCATTGAAGCCGAGAAGGTAAATATTTCCATACTCAATTCACTCCATCCTTTGTAGACCACTAGACCAGAGAGACAGAAAACAGCTGCTCGCTACTACACGTCATTTAGACCAAAAGAGGCAGTAAAACGCCTGTTTGCTACTACACGTTATTCTCCAGGAACTAATAAACTAACATGACTTTGTAATATAGATGTAGCTTACCAATTCGCTTTCTCACTTGCAGCAATGCTACCACTTTTGAGTCCTACTTATGTATTGTATGTTGGTGCGCTGTTGATACTCAAATACGAATAATTTTTTTAATGCATTTTATGAAGGTTGCATATGTTCCAGAAGGCCTTGAAGCCATAATTTTCACTGCTGATGGTGATATGAGGCAAGCCTTGAATAACTTGCAAGCTACTTTCAGTGGATTCCGATTCGTCAACCCAGAAAATGTTTTTAAGGTTTGTATCAAGAAATCCATGATTTGCCCCTCAAATATTTTCCTTACTTGAGTTTATTTAAGTCAAAGATATCTACTTTTCTTTAGTAATTGCTCCAAATTCCTAATATAGAGCTATCTCATGTGGTACCTTCTTTGCCCGGTTTACCCATTAATTCACCCATGAATTCATTTAACGAAACTTATATTAGTTGTATATCTCACAGTTCTAGACTAACTGAGTAGTTGATTATTCCTGTTTTTTAGGTCTGTGACCAGCCTCATCCCTTGCACGTTAAGAACATGATTCGAAACGTGCTAGAAGGAAAGTTTGATGATTCCTGTTCTGGTCTAAAGCAGCTTTATGATCTAGGTTACTCTCCAACTGACATAATAACAACTCTATTCCGGGTTGTTAAAAACTATGACATGGCCGAGTATTTGAAGTTGGAATTCATGAAGGTATGATTCGTTAGCTTAAATCATGACTTCATTCTTTTAGCATCTCTTTGCAGTAGCTTTAATAAGTTCTGGTGCAAGGGGATGCAAAAGGTCGTGGTGGGGGTATTGTTGAATCTGGTACCTATTTTCCTAAGATGTCGTATTTATCACTCGGCCAATACCACATTAGTTATGGAGTAGTTTTGCTTGACAAGGCCTGAAATATTTTTCATTTGATTACAGGAAACAGGTTTTGCTCATATGAGGATTTCTGATGGAGTTGGTTCTTATCTTCAGCTGTGCGGTCTTCTGGCAAAGCTTTCTCTTGTCAGGGAGACGGCCAAGGCGAGTTGAGGCGCTCTCGGTAACAAAGCCGTCTTTTGCTTGTAGCTAGGAGTAGATGTGACTGCTAATTTGTTAGTAAGAGTTTATAATCTTGCTTTGTATCTTAAGTGGCCAAAGCTTGCGTTTTGAGACATAATTGGGCGCCGTGGATCTCTTTTTACATGAAATTATTGGCTTCACTTGATACCTAGATAACACGGACAGTCCTGACTAGCCGTCCCGTGTCGGACACCGTGTCGGACACACGGACACACGGACACCTATAAATAAGGAATGAGAGGTTGAAATGATTGATTAGAAGATGAGTTAGGTGAGAAATGAGAATAAATTATAGTCAAAGTCAAATTTTACCTTCAATTATTTACATTTAATATCAAATACCAATATAAAAATAAAATCGTAAGTTATTTATAA
The DNA here is from genome assembly GCA_022085475.1 of Heliosperma pusillum. Classification (NCBI taxonomy): domain Eukaryota; kingdom Viridiplantae; phylum Streptophyta; class Magnoliopsida; order Caryophyllales; family Caryophyllaceae; genus Heliosperma; species Heliosperma pusillum. Next base: position 92,219 of record JAIUZE010070479.1, read on the forward strand.
CTATAAAATATATATTTTATTAAATTTAAATGCCGTGTCCCGTGTCCTAAATTTCACGAGATGCCGTATCACGTGTCCATGTCGTGTCCGTGTCCGTTTTCGTGCTACCTAGCTTGATACCATTTTGGGTGTGGTATAATTAACCTCGTTTTTATTTGATCTGATTTCATTGCTCCAAATATCTTCCGACTTAAATTAGGTATTTTTATTTGAGCCACAGTAAATATTTAGACCTATGCGGTCACATGAACGAAATCTAATTACATGTGGTAGACAAACACTAGCCTCCGTTGCTGTACCATTTTCCAAGCTGATTGAAAAATGATAAAAAAATATTATGCACGCATTTTTTCAATACATGAACTACTTTCAATATGTGGAAAATGATAGATTTTAAGGTTATTTGATAAGAATAATTCAAACTATGCCTCCATTTCTCATATTAATCTAAATTATATTTTAACTCAGAATATTCTGAGTTATGCCCTCATGTCTCTCACAATAACTGTTGGTCACGTCACACTTAAAAAAAAAATCAATTGGTCTCCTTGATTATTCACCGCACCATCAATCTTACCATCCTCCCATTCACCTTCTTAATCGCTATCATCATCCTTACTATTATCAACAATCAGGTTATCATTATTCTTATCATTTCTGGAATTAACAATCAGGTTATCATTATTCTTATCATTTTTGGAATTATCAAGCTCAACAAATACATCAGTGAGAGGCTTATCCACAGCTTGAGCCCATGCTAAATTGTATAACCCTAACGCACCTCTGTAACCTCGAGGATACGAATATTTATACACTGAGCTTCCTTCATCCAATACCTGTTTTTATTGTTGTTATTATTGTTATTGTTGTTTGTTTTTTGATTTCGATGGCGTTGCTTGATTCATATCCGATAATTCTCCAATTTCTGAAAACCATCGTCGTCGGTCGCCGCTGCTACTCATTCTATAGAATCTATGGTTTTACTACCCTCGACAACTGATACGATTTCATATAACCTCGCAAGCGTACGAGTGATCGTTGAGTATTGCGAGGGTCGAATCCCTAGGGACGGAATTATGGCTCTAAGATGGTTTAAGCGAATTCTAGTTAAGTTCTTGCAAGTTGCGAGTTGATGATTAATAACGACCGAGACTAACAAGAAAGCAAGTATGCGATTAAAACAATAATTAAAAGGACTAAGTTATTCGGGTTCGCTAATATAGGTAAAGGCCGATTATGGTGAGGGTTAAGATTGGTCTAGTGGTGAGTCAAGGTAAGTCTCCGCCTCTCGGTGTGAGACAGTCCCTAGGTAAGTCTGCACCTCTTAGTGCGAGACGGACCCTAGCCTAAGGTTAAGTTGGGTTCTCACCCTAACCTCCCTCCTAAACATTCAAATAAACTGAACTGAAATCTCTACAAAAATAGAGGTTTTCAGAGGCCAAAAGGAGCTAAGATTAACAGTACCTCACACACTCACTCAATCACTCGAATTACTCAAGAAACCTGCACTAGGCCAGGCAGAACAGATAGAACCTTTAGTCTTATCACACAAGCTCAGACTGAAGGGGTGTGTTTAAGGCTCAAGCACACAAGCAATAAACCTTAGACACCATGTATTAACCCATACACAAGTACGTTAAAGACACAAACGAGACTCAATCCATCATAATCTGATTTATTTAGGTTACAAAGCAAGACTTTTATAGGCCAAGAGATACACATCTAAGGGTCTCAAATGCATCATCTAATGTACAAGAAAGTCGTGGCCTTGGCCGTACACAAATCCGAATAGTAACTAGGAAACAAAAGCATAAAGTAATAAAACATAAAGCAGAAAACAGAAAACAGAAAACATGCTGCTCCTCTTTGTCTTGTTGTGCAAGGTCAATTAAGATGTGTAAGACCTAGGAGCTTGAGCTTGGCAGCTACCATCTTCAAGTACAAAGGGTTAGGATGCCTTTCTAGTCGTGCCCTTGCCTTGCCTAGCCAAATATAGCACCCAAAACAGCCTTGGCACAAGACAATGCTGAAATGTCCCTATCTGGACCCATTTGTTTGCACTTAGCTAAACCTGCTCTTTTATTGTGAATTAGCAAAACTTCTCCTGGACTTTTATCTTCCTAATACCATAAAATAAGAGTATTTGGCCTTGGAATAACTTAATTCATATTAGGGGTTGCCTTGGACGAAGCTCTTTGATGTTGGACCTGAACCGGGTGAGATAGGACATGGACCATTCTGATTGAATTTTGTAACACTCATAACTCTCTGCTCAAGATGAATTGGAAGACCCATGATAGCTCATTGGAAAGCTATGGATGTTAGCTTTCTCCTTCAATAAGAACCACCTATAAAAATTAAGTAGATTTTGAGTTATTCAACTTTGAGTGCTGATTGGTCTTAATCAGATGCCCAGCAGACTTGTCACTAACCAGACCCATTTTGCTCAAGCCATAAATTTATCGTCATTGATCGTCATATAGGTATTTCTACTTTATCCTTTGTTTAATGTCCTTTATTGTTTTCCATTTGATTGTTATTCTCTTTGCATATTATCTTAGATTCATTTTCATGTTGTTATAATCGTCATTTCATTTCCTAGATTGTCAATTAGCGTCGTTATTATCGCCATATAAAGAGTCCAAATCAAATAAACATGTCTATCCTAGTTTTTGTTATTAACTTCATCTTAGATATAAACATTACCATGACTGAGTAGTCACCTTTCTAGGGTGTAGGATAGCCATGTTAGATTGATTAAAAGATGATAATTGGATAAAGAAATTGTGCCTTTAAAACGTTGTGTCTATGCATGTTTGGATTGTAATAATGGTTAACGATTTTTGGCCAAAATCATTGACTAGAATGGAATTCTTTTCCAAGGTAGAGATACGCGAATTGAATAGACAAAGCATGACATGGTGGATTAAGACCTAGTAAATTGCCTAAAAGCCTGCTAGACCATCTGATCTATGATTGTAATGAACACATCATTCTTACGAACTCACCATGAATTATTTGCATGTTCCAAATCCAATTTCATCAATATGTCAATCTACATGTGTGAACCTACTTCCCTAGATGCTTTTCATCACTTGCTTTATTGTTTTCATTTGTTTTTATTTTGTTTTCATTTATGTTTTATATTAGTTTAGATATCAAAATCCCAAAACCCAGATATTCGTTAGATAAAACCCAATTGCGAGACATTTCACATTCTATAGGAAACACTATCTCCCTGAGGATCGACCCCTACTTCCCTAATTACATTAATTTGTTATTAGCCTAGTCTGGGTAATTTATCTTTGTATCGGGCTCGCGACAAGCATGATCAACAACGATAATGATAACAATAATAGAAATCCCTTGCTTAGAATAGTTGTTCCATGAATCACAATACTTGAACCAAATAAAGTAGATTACAAAGATGAAATTCTTATTGATCTAAGCTAAGGTTTTTATATAGAAAAGACAGAAATAAACTAAGAACTAAAGATGAAAAAGAAGAAAATGCTCTAGACAAGAGAAGAGAGGCTAGGCTCTCTCCTCTTAATCTAAAGAGAAGTAGAGAATGTGTAAAGAGGATATGTTGAGAAGAGTGGCTGAAGCTCTTTATATAGCATTAGGGTTTCATGGGGGAGGGGTCAAGCATTGAACATATAGGACAAAAGGAGGAAGTTGAAGCAATTTGCTCGAAGCAGCAGGGATCCCCGATCGGGTACACACTTACCCGATCGGGTAAGTTGTGATCTTGGTCCTTTGACTCTCGTTTCATCTCCCCTTGCATATGACTTGACTTCCAACATCCCCCTTGACCTCTTGAGTCGGGTTTGCTGATAGGGTTTGATGTAAAACGATGATTTCTTCGCCTAACTGATCGGTCTTCTGACAACTGCGACATCGTCTTTACTTCTTCTCTCTTTTGAATTAGTGAACCTTCTTGAAATGCCTTTCCCTTGGTCAAGCTTGCTTCTTCAAATCGTCGGGTTCTAGGCAAATGCTCGGGAATATAGAAAAAGGGCGTAGAAACGTCACTTTCCCTACAAAACAGGTTAGAACATAGGAATTCGCCTAGAAGACGATATTAGCTCATAAAATGGCTTAACAAAGCACAAATGACATCCAAAACCGAGCTAAATTGGGGGTTAAAATCATAAAAATTTTCACTTATCAAATTCCCCCAAGCTAAACCTTTGCTTGTCCTCAAGCAAACATAACAAACAATACCACGACAAGGGTTGCAAGCATTGGCTACTACACTATCAGGAAACAAATCTCAACGTAAAGCTTTTGGAAACATAATGAATCATAACCCCAAAACAACGTGGGCAAGAATGATACATAAACATGGCTGAGATTTACATAACGGCGTAGCACAAAGAATTTCACTATAGATTTTCGGCTCTTGCATGATCTTTTGACAAATGGACTCTCACGGCACACTCGAACACTCATTGTATGTAAAAGGTGATTTCTTTATGTGTAAATGTTTTTGACACACTCACCTATCTACGACTTATGAAAATGTGTCCGCAATCTAATATTGTAAACAATTCAAAACACAAGTCAAAGATCATAATGCACACAGAAAAGAAGCCGAAAAAATAAGAAGAAGGCTTTGGGAAATGGGTGAAAGGTGGATAAACAGTTATGGTCATGTGAAGGTTAGAATGAGATAGCAACTGACCAATGATAAATGAATACTCAATCCAAACTTCCGATTAATTCCCAAAAGACGAAAAACGAAGCCAGAAGGAATGGATTGGCTTATTACACACGAAACACAAGGGTAAACTCCTTTTGAATATTGACTTGACATTTCTTAGGAGATACTCACAACTTCTTCTTTTATTTCTTCCCTTTTTTTTCTTTTTTTTTTTTCGTTTCTCTTTTTTTTTTTTTTTCTTTTCTTTTTTCTTTTGAACATAACATCACTTCTTTAACATTTTCGTTCTCCCAAATTCACTTTGACATCAAGGAACAAAATCTTCTCAAAAGAGCACTCATACACCATAGTCTAGCTACTAGCTCAACAAGGTAAGCAGTTTTTATATGTAGCTATTATCTTGTGAAACATTTGTATGAAGAGGCTAATTTTGAGGGGTAATTCAAAGTGAAAAAGGCTTCAAATCTTAGTGAATCATGAATGCAATGCTTATAGAAACGAAATGAGAACCATACTTATGCGTTTTGACATGACACACATCACAAGGAGAACTACACACACCTAGATGAGACTGGGTAGAGATGTACCAGCCTAAGGAGGTTTTACCTTACAATATATGTAACTTGCCAAATGTCAAGATCAAGCGTACTCATCTCTAGATTCATTCCATGCCTACTGTGTACAAGACTTCCCCATGTATGCTTAATTCAATGAATATTGAATCATTATCTTTTGAAAGCTCTAAGTTTGGGAAATGTAACATGATAGCATAGTAAACAAGCAAGCAAAGCATGAAAAGCATTCAATTATGTTCAGAAATGTTTAAATTTTCTCAAAAATCTTCTTTTTCTTTTATTCAAAATTTGAAAAATGATCAACTAAAATGCAAAATGGGAAAATGCAATCCCTCCTCCAATCTAAACATCACATTGTCCTCAATGTGAGCATAAAGACAAAATATGCAATGAGATGCTTAATGGGAAAAAGGAAAAATGAAAGAAGAGTGAAGCTTACTAGTCAGCGCGGACTCCCCCAAGCTAGTCTTTTGGACTTGGCAAGGAAGGTCTTTATAGATTCTTCAAAAACTCTTTCATCTGCAAAATAAATCCTAACAATGAAAAAGGGAAAAAATAAAAATGCAAAAAGAAAAGGAACACGAGTTGCCTCCCGAGAAGCGCAATTTAAAAGTCTTGGTAGACTCCATTTCTTTCTTTGATCATCCGTTATCTTTAAGCTCACTATCATCCAAGCTTATCATCATAACGTTCCTTACATTTTCCATCCATGCCAAGCTTTTCCGGGAATAGCTCCTTCTAGCACTTTTAGCGGTAGTGCTTTTAGTATGCTCACCTGCAAGAAAATCAACACTAACATGTGCCTCCAATGGATCCGTTAGTAAGGATCGAGGCATAGAGGAAAAAATAGAAGAGTCATAAGCATCAAGCACATAACATGAGTCTTCTAACACAGGACTCCTAACGGTGGAATTTTTACTAAAGGTCACCTTGTCATCTCCTATTTCTAATGTCAACTTCCCATTCTTGACATCAAAAACTGCACCAGTGGTGTGCAAAAAGGATCTTCCCAAAATGATTGGGATTTGGCAGTCCTCGGCCATGTCAAGTACTAGAAAGTCAACGGGAATGAAAAACTTACCAACTTTGACGGGTACATATTCAAAAACACCCATAGATTGTTTTAGAGAACAGTCCGCCATTTGCAAAGTAATATTAGTGCATTTTAAAGCACCCATGTTAAGTTTTTCAAACATAGAAAAGGGCATGACACTTACACTAGCACCTAGGTCGCAAAGGGCCTTATCAAAGGTATACGTGCCTATAGTGCAAGGGATGGAGTAAATACCAGGGTCCTTAAGTTTTGGTGGAGACTTATTTTGCAAGAGTGCACTACACTCTTCAGTGAAAGCTACGGTCTTCATCACATTGAAGGATCTCTTCTTTTTGAGGACTTCCTTCATAAACTTGGAATAAGAAGGAACTTGGGAAAATAATTCAATGAAAGGGACTGTTAACTTTAAATTAATGACGACGTCAAGGAACTTACCATACTTTGCCTCCTCCTTGTGCTTGGCTAATCTTTGGGAAAATGGGACTTTGATCTCAATAGGAATCTCGGGCTCTTTCCCTTTTGACATGGGCACCTCAGCTTCAACATCAACAACCACGGGCTCATCATTATGCTTACCACTTCTCGAGGAAATGGCATTTACAGTTTCGTGAGGTTGGTAACATTGTGAAGGCAGTTGCCCTTGCTTTTGATGGGTATTAGAAGAGGCATATTGGGAAATTCTAGCTTCCAACAATTTGACGGCGGCATCCTTAGCTTGATCGCTCTCTTGGAATTGAGCTATTATGGTGTCTTGCCTTTGAGCCAATTGCAGCATCATGACTTCAAGTTTACTTACACCATTGTCACTTTGTTGAAATGTAGAGGATTGAAATTGTTCTAGCTTTTGTGTGAGAAGGGCTACTTGAGCTTGTAAAAGTGTCAAAGTGGGGTCCTCTTGTTTAGATTTCAATGGTGTGGAGCGGGAATTTCTATATTGAGAATCGTGAATTGCCATGGATTCAATGGTAGTGTGAGCAATTTCAACATTAATTTGATCAAATCTTCCATTGTTAGCAGAATCCAGGATACGACGGGACTCTATATAACACCCATTATAGAATGTGATGGCAAGGAGCCATGGATCTATCCCATGATGAGGACACTCCCTTTGCAAGTCCTTGTACCTCTCCCAAGCTTCATATAGGCTCTCATCATCCCCTTGTTGGAAACCAGTGATTTGACTTCTCAACAAAGCGGTCTTTTCTGGAGGAAAGTACTTTTGGTAGAAGGCAAGAGCTAAACTCTCCCAATCGGTGATACCTAATGTAACCTTATCAAGGCTATGTATCCACAACTTTGCCTTACCCCTCAAAGAGAATGAGAAGAGCATCTCTCTAATTTGCCCTTGGGTGACTCCAGTTTGTCTAATAGTGGAGCAATAGTCACAGAAGTTTTGGATGTGAAGGTTGGGATCTTCTGTGGCATTGCCACTAAATTGGCTTCTTTCTATAAGGTTAATGAAGGCAGGTTTGATTTCAAAGTTTTGGGCTGCGATTTGGGGTGTAGCAATACCCCTTGGAAGTGTATCTGCAGTTGGTTTGGAATGGTCTGAAAGTCGAACCATTTTCTTTTGTGAAGATGAAGATGGAGTGTTGTTTGAAAGTTGATTGGTTTTTGAGAATGGATCTTCTTCTCCTTCAAGATTAGATAAAATATCCGAGTATTTCTCACGAATACGATCTAAACTTCTAGTATCAGAAGCTTTTGAGATTTCGTTGAATAACTTTAGTCTCCTACGCGGAGTCCTTTCTAGATCGGGATCTAAAGAGATAGGGGTCCCTAGTCTAGAAGATCTGGGCATAAGATTGAAAAGCTAAGATGAAAAATCAAGAGAGGTCTAAAGGAATTTGGGTTTCTAAAGACTAGATAAAACTAATTGCGATAAAAATCACAAGAAAAAGGAAAACTAAACCGTGCTCCTCGACAACGGCGCCAAAATTTGATCGTGCCTGTCACAAGCCCGATACAAAGATAAATTACCCAGACTAGGCTAATAACAAATTAATGTAATTAGGGAAGTAGGGGTCGATCCTTAGGGAGATGGTGTTTCCTATAGAATGTGAAATGTCTCGCAATTGGGTCTTATCTAACGAATATCTTGGTTTTGGGATTTTAATTTGTAAACTAATAAAAGGCATAAACGAAAACGAAATAAAAGCAAATGGAAATGAAAACAATAAAGCAAGTGATGAATTAACAATGATGAAAAACATCTAGGGAAGTAGGTTCACACATGTAGATTAACATATTGATGTAATTGGATATGGAACATGCAAATAACTCATTGTGAGTTCGTAAGAATGATGTGTTCATTATAATCATAGATCAGATGGTCTAGCAGGCTTTTAGGCAATTTACTAGGTCTAAATCTACCATGTCATGCTTTGTCTATTCAATTCACGTATCTCTACCTTGGAAAAGAATTCCATTCTAGTCAATGATTTTGATCAGAAATCGTCAACTATCGTTATAGTCCAAACATGCATAGACACAATGTTTTAAAAGCACAATTTCTTTTATCCAATTATCATCTTTTAATCAACCTAACATGGCTACCCTACACCCTAGAAAGATGACTACTCACTCATGGCGATGTTAAAATCTAAGATGAAGTTAATAACAACAACTAGGATAGACATGTTTATTTGGTTTTGACAATAGTTTAAGACTCTTTATATGGCGATAATAACAACGCTAAATTGATAATATAATGAAATGAAATGACGATTATAAAGATACTAAAATGAATCTAAGATAACATGGATGGAAAATAACAATCCATTAGAAAACATAAAGACATTAAACAAAAGCTAAGATAGGAATACCTAGATGACGATCAACAACTGATAAGTGAATATTTGTATGGTTTTAACCCCCGATTTTGCTCGGTTTTGTATGTCATTTGTGCTTTGTTAAGCCACTTTATGAGCTAATATCGTCTTCTAGGGGAATTCCTATGTTCTAACCTGTTTTGTAGGGAAAGTGACGATTCTACGCCCTTTTTCTATATTCCCGAGCATTTGCCTAGAACCCGACGATTTGAAGAAGCAAGCTTGACCAAGTAGAGAGCTCCAGCCACTCTTCTCAACACATCACACATCTTACATCCTCTTCTCATCCTTTCTTCTCTTCTTACATTTTCTCTTTAGATTAGGAGGAAGGGAGAGCTAGTTTCTCTTCTCTCATTTTCTTCTTCTTTTTCATCTTTAGTTCTTAGTTTATTTCTGTCCTTTCTACCTCAAAACTTGAGCTTAGATCAATAAGAATTTCATCCTTGTAATCTCCTTTGTGTGGTTCAAGCATTGTAATTGGTAGATCGATTATTATGTGGAAGGATTTTCTATTATTGTTGTCATTATCGTCATTGATCGTCATATAGGTATTTCTACTTTATTCTTTGTTTCATGTCCTTTATTGTTTTCCATTTGATTGTTATTCTTTTTGCATATTATCTTAGATTCATTTTCATGTTGTTATAATCGTCATTTCATTTCCTAGATTGTCAATTAGCGTCGTTATTATCGCCATATAAAGAGTCCAAATCAAATAAACATGTCTATCCTAGTTTTTGTTATTAACTTCATCTTAGATATAAACATTACCATGAGTGAGTAGTCACCTTTCTAGGGTGTAGGGTAGCCATGTTAGATTGATTAAAAGATAATAATTGGATAAAGAAATTGTGCCTTTAAAACGTTGTGTCTATGCATGTTTGGATTGTAATGATGGTTAACGATTTTTGGCCAAAATCATTGACTAGAAAAAGGAATTCTTTTCCAAGGTAGAGATACGCGAATTGAATAGACAAAGCATAACATGGTGGATTAAGACCTAGTAAATTGCCTAAAAGCCTGCTAGACCATCTGATCTATGATTGTAATGAACACATCATTCTTACGAACTCACAATGAATTATTTGCATGTTCCAAATCAATTTCATCAATATGTCAATCTACATGTGTGAACCTACTTTCCTAGATGCTTTTCATCACTTGCTTTATTGTTTTCATTTGTTTTTATTTTGTTTTCATTTATGTTTTATATTAGTTTAGATATCAAAATCCCAAAACCCAGATATTCGTTAGATAAAACCCAATTGCGAGACATTTCACATCCTATAGGAAACACCGTCTTCCTGAGGATCGACCCCTTGTAACACCCGGAAATGTACCCTATTTTTCTAGTAGAAATATTTTACGAAATCTTTTCAGCGAATTTAAGTTTTAAATTAGTTTTTTATGTTTCGAGTCGAATTTAGAATTTCCGAGTTCGTATTTGGAATT